>JAUDJI010001407.1:0-10658 GCA_037389245.1 Oryzias sinensis | reverse complement strand
TTCCCATCAGGGGTCGCCACAGCGAACAAGTCGCATGGTAAACTTGGCAATGTTTTACGCCGGATGCCCTTCCTGACGCAACCTTCTCAAAGCAACCGGGCTTGGAACCGGCACAGAGGTAGAGAAGGGAACAGGGAGCAGCCCGGAGTCGAACCCTGGTTTCACGGACGGAAGGCGCCGCCAACCAGCACGAGCTAAACCGGCTCCCAGACAACCAAAATTACAATATATATGAAAATATAAATATGAGTAAATATTGCAGCGACCCAGACTGTACAGGAAGAATTATTGCACATGGAATTATTGCATATAATTATTGTTTATTGCACTTAGTGATTTAGTCCAGTCTTCCCTTTCTGATGTCCTTTGCCAGCCTTCTGATTGCTGTTGGGAAAAAGCTGTTTTGGAAGCGTGTGGTGTGTGCTTGGATGCTTTCATATTCCTTTCTTTTATGGTGGTGTTTCCAAACCAGGCTGTTTGTTCGCTGGTGAGGATGCTTTCCACAAGGCCCCTGTAGGCTTGGGTGAGGGTCCGGCAAGTTGGAATGCAAATGGAGGTGCACCAGTCTATGTAGCTGTGTCTGTGTATTCATCAATGATTGGTGAAGCTGCTTTGAAGATGCTCATGTCTGTGGCCTCTAAGCAGCCTTTCAGCTCTTCCACAGCTTTGTCAGTCCAAGTCATTACAGTCCTGGTTGTGGTTGGATCTGCTTTAAGCCTCCTGGTGTATCTGGGCTTCAGCAGGATGGCTAAGTGATCGCTCTTTCTGAGGTGAGGCTCGGGGGTGGCAGCATATGCATTTTTGATGTTGCTGTAACATTTATCCAGAATGTTGAAATGGTGGTTGAAACAGTGGTTGAAATCTCCTACAATCACGAATGCAGCATCAGGGTAGTTGATCTCATGCCTACTGATCATGTTGTGCAGCTCCTGGAGTGCAGCTGCCTCATTGACTGAGGCGGGAATATAAACAGTGCTCAGAATGATGCACTGCACCTCCCTTGGTAGGTAAAATGGCCTACACTTGACAGTCAGCCGCGGTCGGCTCTGTAAACACTGAATCCTGCCGGTGTTATGGCCTCGTTGGGGGTCCCTTGTCCGAGCCACGTCTCACAGAGACAAAAGACGGAGCAGTCCTGGATGTGTCACTGTGTAGCCAACCTGCTGATGAGATCATCCATCTTGTTCGCCAGAGATTGTACTTTGGCGAGGAGAATGATCGGGAGTGTTAGCCTCCCGCGGCTAGCCAGCCGGCGTAGCCTTCGTGTGGTCCCTCCCCTTCTTCCGCTCTTACGAGGCGGCAGCTCGATTCTGGAAAACGATCCTGCTGCGGCCTGTTGTGGTGAAAGTCCAGCGTGTGGATGAAGCTCCGGGTGGAGATTCAAGATATTTGTGTTGAAACATCCTCTGTGACTAGTTTGTTTTAGCCGTAAGAGGGCTTCCCGGTCGTACTTGATGTAAGCCAGTGCTTCTCAACTAGTGGGGCCACTATTTGCCAGGGGGGGCGCGCGGTGGTGGCGATTTATTTCACAGGTAATAATACTGGCAATTGTCCGGTGCAGAAATTTTACGTGGGGGCGGGGTGACAGCGGCTCAGCGCTTGGAAAAAAAATCTGCGCCACTATTCGGTTCCTATTATCTGTTCTAGCACAGAGTTTGTAAAAGCGTGAAACCTTTGAATCCCTGTTCGTGGAGCTGCTCTCGTCCCGTATCACATGCGGCTGCTTGAGTGAGACGGAAAGGGGAGGGGTGTGTGGGCTCTGTCTGCCAGGTGAAACGGGGCACGCGGATCACTGCTACCGCTGCCTGTTGCGCAACACCAGGATCATCGCTGCCTTTAGATTCCTCAGCTCATTCTAATTGTTATATGTAGGCCTGACTTCTGCTCAGCTGTACTGCATTTCTGTTTGATTAATTGTCTGCCTATTTAAGGTGTGTTTGTTTCTGTGCTCAGTGTCGGAGCGTATTCTGTTCTGTGAGCCTTCAAGCTTGTGTTTCCTCTGGCATTAAAGCCCTTCTTCTGGATTTCATTCTGTTTCGAGTTGTTCCTGCCTTCGTCTGGGTTTTCTCTTCTACCTGACCGTGACATTACGCTCCGACCATGTCCAACCCAGCAGGAAGGTCTGACTTGAGGGACTTACCAGGTTCTTCCACCGAGGGAGATACTGCTACCGGTGATGAGCTGTCTGTCCTTGCTCGTGAGATGCGTGGTTACATGTCCGGCATGCAACAGCTCCATGAGCGTCTCTCCAGGCTGGAGCATGTTCCCTCGTCCCCCCACTCGCCAAACCTGACTGGGCCATCCGGAGCCATTTGATGGCACGCCTGAGGACTGCCAGGCGTTCATCACCCCCTGTCGCCTTCATTTCGAGCGAGTTCCCGTCTGAACAGAGCAAGGTGGCTTTTGCTCTAAGCTACTTGACGGGTCGAGCCAAACGTTGGGGGTTAGCAGAGTGGGAGCGGGGAGCTGAGATGTGCCGCTCTTTCCGTGTTTTTTCCACTCAACTCCTCACCGCCTTTGTTCCCTCTACTACTCATCGAGCTGCGGCCTCAGAACTTCTCCACCTCCAGCAAGGGGCTCGCAGCGTCTCGGATTATGCAGTGGAGTTCCGGACTCTGGCTGCCAGCACTCGCTGGCCGGATGAAGCATTAGTGGACGTTTTTCTCCGGGGTCTCTCCGACGCACTCCAAGACGAGCTAGCGGCTAGGGAGATTCCAGAGGATCTGGAGGAACTGATCGACCTCTCAGTACGTATTGACCGCCGGATGAGGGAACGGGGTCGTGAGCGTCGCGGCAACACAGGTTTCTGCCCACCACTGTCTGAGGAGGTTCCACCACTCCATTCCGACACTCCATGACAGAGTTTTCTTCCTCCTGCGGAGCCCATGCAGCTGGGAGCCGGCCATCTCACTCCTGCAGAATGACGGGGCAATATGAGGGAGGGTCTTTGCTTATACTGTGGACAGTCTTGACACTCTGTGCGCGACTGCCCGGTAAACTCCAGGGTTCATCAGCAGTGAGGGAACTGGTGAGCTGCAATTCTTCTTTCTCTTCTCCCTCACGGCCCTCAACCAAGGTCTTGGTGACCCATGCAGGAGCTCAGGAGGAGTTTGAGACTCTAATCGACTCTGGCTCCATTTGGTGACCTAATCTCTCAAGAGGTGGTGAACAAACTCAAAATACCTGTTGAACCTTTATCACCTGTGTTAGTCATACACACCATAAATGGGTGTGTTATCCATAAAGTGTCTTGTCGTACTGTTAACATCTCTGTGTCTGTGTCCGGAAACCACAGATAACAGATAAGTTTCTATGTTGTGGAGTCTTTGAAGCCACAGGTAATTTTGGGTTTTCCGTGGTTATGCAGACACCCCTCATATTGACTGGTCTACTGGATGGGTTTTGTCATGGAGCCCCTTTTGTTTACTTAACTGTCTCTCTTCTGCTGCATTTCGTAATCCTGTTACAGCACAGCAGTCTCCTGACCCGCCTGATCTCAACAATGTTCCCCCTGTTTACCATGATCTATGCACTGTTTTCTGTAAGGTTTGAGCTAAATTCCCCCCCCCCCCCCACCGTCCTTATGATTGTGCCATTGACCTTTTGCCAGGAACCCAACCGCCTAAAGGCCATATTTACCCCCTGTCTCCACCGAAGCGGGAGGCCATGGACAATTACCTGCAGGAGAGTCTACAGGCTGGGATCATTCGTCTTTCTTCCTCTCCTGCCGGGGCTGGGTCCTTCTTTGTAGGAAAGCGTAATGGAGGACTGTGACCCTGCATCAATTACAGGGGTTTGAACAACATTACGGTGCGGAACACTTATCCCCTTCCTCTGTTACAGACTGCGTTTGACCTATTGAGCGGGGCTACAGTTTTTTCTAGATTGGATCTCAGGAGTGCGTATCATCTGGTCCGCATGCGGGAGGGGGATGAGTGGAAGACTGCCTTCAACACTCCAAGCGGACATTTCGAGTTCCTGGTTATGTCCTTCGGCCTCACAAATGCTCCAGCAGTCTTCCAGTGTTTGATTAACGATGTCCTGAAAGACATGATAAACAACTTTGTCTTCGTTTATCTTGATGACATCCTGATCTTCTCTCCAGATCTCGACACCCACGTGCAGCACGTCAGAGCCGTTCTCCAGCGCTTACTAGAGAACCAGCTTTACTGTAAAGCAGTGCGAGTTCCACACCACACCGTTTCCTTGGTCATGTGGTTTCTCCCGGAGGCCTCCAGATGGACAGCGCCAAGGGTCAAAGCTGTTCTGGAGTGGCCTGTTCCTTCTGGACGGAAACAACTCTAGCGCTTTCTCGGGTTCACCAACTTTTACAGACGCTTCATCCGAGGCTTCAGTGCCGTTGCTGCACCCCTCCATAAGCTTACGTCGGCCAAGGTACGTTTTGTCTGGGATGAGGGGGCCGACAAAGCGTTCACAGAGCTGAAGCAACGTTTCTCCCCTATTCTGACTCAGCCTGATCCCTCTAAGCAATTCATTGTAGAAGTGGATGCTTCTGAGTCTGGGGTGGGGGCTGTGTTGTCGCAGAGAGCGTCAGGTAATAAGGTTCATCCCTGCGCGTATTTCTCCCGCAAGCTCACTCCTGCGGAGAGAAACTACGACATAGGGAACAGAGAACTCCTGGCAGTAAAACTGGCTTTGGAGGAGTGGCGTCACTGGTTGGAGGGGGCTGCGCAGCCGTTCTTGGTCTGGGCTGATCATAAGAACTTGGAGTATATCAGGACTGCCAAGCGTCTTAACCCTCGTCAAGCGAGGTGGGCCCTCTTCTTTGACAGGTTCAATTTCTGTCTGTCATACCGTCCGGGCAGCAGGAATCTCAAGCCTGACGCTCTCTCACGCCAGTTCCAGCAGGACGAGGAGTCTGGGTTGCCTGCTGTTTCCACCACTATCATCCCTTCCCACCTGGTGTAGGGAACCACACGCTGGTCTCTGGAACGGAAGGTTAAGGCATCTGTTTCTGACCCCGCCACTGTACCAGCTGGCTGTCCTGATGGATGCATGCGTTATAAAGATTATGTGAACCGGGGAGGACAACAAATTCAGTCCGTGAAAATGACTCAATGGTCATTTACTGTAATGGATTGTTGGTAAATGACACAGCAGTAGCGGATTCAGGGACCCCGCTGTTGGATTGCCACTTGTGCCTTTAGGAATCATCACAATGCATTATATCTGGACCACTACCTTCACCCCGTTACAGAGACACAAAATTCTCCCGAATCCGTCAGCTCCATATCTGGTTAAAAAGTTACTGCCACTCCCTAAATATCCATTACGTTGACAATTTCACCGCATTTTACAACAGACCAAACCTTTTCAAACCAGACGGCTTACATCCAAACCATAAAGGCTCCCATCTTCTTGGGATGAACATAGATCTCACCCTCCTCTCCTGCACTGCACCTTCCAGCTGACGGTTCGATCAAAGCACACACATTCCCTCCATATCCTTTATTCCAGTACACATCACGAGCAAAGATCACAAACGTTCACATTCAAAGTCAACCATTCCTTCTGTCAGATATCTCCATACTGTTCACATAGCACCAAATATAGAAATAAAATTAACTGAAAAATCACTGAGTTCACCTGCCACACTGAACATGGCTGTTTTTAACATCAGATCTCTTTCTAACAAGTCTTTTATAATTAATGATCTGATTGTTGACCGTGATTTAAAATACTTGCTTTTAACTGAAACCTGGCTTGGTACTGAGGCTCCAGCTACTCTCATTAAGGCCTGACAGACTTAAGTTTGCCATTGATACAGCCGCTCCAATGAAAACAAAAATCTTGAAACAGAATCCAAAGACGCCTTGGAGAAACTGTGCTATTTTAAATCTGAGGAGAATTTGTAGGAGAGCAGAGAGAAAATTTAGAAAAACTAATTTAACAGTCAATTATGACTTTTTAAAGGATCAACTAAAAACGTACAACCACGCTGTTAAACAGGCAAGGACACTTTATTTTTCTAATCTCATCACAAACAATAAAAACAACCCCCGGTTTCATTTTAAGACCGGAGTGGGATTTTGTGTGGGATTGATTTTTTATTAAACAAAGATTTTAATAAATCCATCATGCCTCACTCACAAACTGCATGTGAGGACTTTGCTGACCACTTCAGGAGTAAAGTCAATGCTATTAGATCCAACCTTCAACCGGTACATAACACTAATCCTAGCAGGTCAGTGGCATTGTCTTTACCTGAGGAAACACTAGAGAGTTTTGTCCTGGTTGATGCAGAGATGCTTGGTCGAGTTTTTTCCCAAGCAAACACTACAACCTGCCTTTTAGACCCCATTCCCACTTCTCTTTTTAAAACATTTTATAAATTTATTGAGTCCGAGATTTTAAACATAGTTAACTTCTCTCTTCAGACGGGGGTCTTCCCCTCTGCCTGTAAGACGGCGGTGGTGAGGCCTCTTCTGAAGAAGAGTAACTTGGACCCAAAGATCATGGACAATTACAGACCTGTATCCAACTTACCATTTTTAGGAAAGATTATTGAAAAACTTGTTTTTATTCAATTACATGATTTTTTAAATGAACATAATGTTCTTGAAAAGTGTCAGTCTGGTTTTAGGACAAGTCACAGTACAGAGACAGCCCTTTTAAAAATTTTAAATGATCTCAGAAATACTTATGACTCGCAGAAACTTTCTGTTCTGGTGCTGCTGGATCTTAGTGCTGCCTTTGATATGTTAGATCACCAGATTTTACTTGACAGACTTAGTAGTCGGGTCGGCCTCTCAGGAACCGCTCTTAACTGGTTTCACTCCTATCTCACAGATCGCCATTTTTTTGTAAGTATGGATACTCGGTCCTCAGGGGTCCATGAAATAAGTTGCGGCGTTCCCCAGGGTTCAATCTTGGGTCCAATACTTTTGAACTTGTAAATGTTGCCTTTTGGGGATGTCATCAGGAGACACGGCGTTGACTTTCACAGCTACGCTGATGATACACAGCTTTACATCGCTGTGTCTCCTGATGACCTTGAACCTGTCAGCACTCTTTTAAACTGCATTTTAGATATAAAGCTGTGGATGGCAGAAAACTTCTTACAGCTCAACCAGGACAAAACTGAAGTTTTGATCATTGGTCCTGAAGACAAGAGAGAGATGATTTTACCCAAACTTAGGAGTTTTAAATCTTCTCAATGTGTGAGAAACCTGGGCGTTCTTTTTGACTCTGAGCTGAATTTTATTCCTCACATCAGAAATGTTGTGAAAACAGGTTTTTATCATCTTAAAAACATTGCCAGAGTCCGCCCGTTCCTCTCTCTTGCCAGCACAGAGGTGCTAATGCATGCTTTTATTTTTAGTCGTTTAGATTATTGTAATGCCCTGCTCTCTGGTTTACCGAAAAAGTCAATCTCAAATCTGCAACTATTACAGAACTCTGCTGCACGAGTTCTGACGAGGACCAAAGGGTGGGAACACATTACACCTATTTTAAAGTCGCTGCATTGGCTCCCTGTGCGTTTCAGAATCGATTTTAAAGTTCTTTTAATGGTTTATAAATGTTTTTATGGTTTTGGGCCTTCTTATTTAAAAATATTATTTTAAAATACGAACCCTCGCAGACCCTGAGGTCCTCTGGCACTGGTCTCTTGGTTGTCCCTAAGATGAGGACCAAGACACACGGTGAGGCTTCGTTCTGCCATTATGGTCCTCGCCTGTGGAACGGCCTGCCGGAGAACCTCAGGGCCGCAGAGACTGTAGAGGTTTTTAAGAAGAGGCTCAAGACCCACCTTTTTAGTCTGGCTTTTACATGACTTTGATCATTTCCTATGTCTTTTTTATTTTTTATCTATTTATTTATTAATTAATTTATTTATTTACGTACTTATTAATTAATTTATTTGTAAGGACTATTATTATCTCTGTTTTTAATATACTATTCTTTTTATTGTTATTTTACCAATGACACGTAGGTTATGTTTTAATCAGTTTACGTATTTTATTTTTTAATTGCTAAAATATTTAAATCTTATTTTATTTTTGATTTTTCTATTTTTAGTGTTTTTATTTTATGATAATTTTTATTCTGATGTTTTTAACTCCAGTGTTTCCTCTTGGGGATCCATTTTTCTAGGGCACCACCGGCTTGACCTGTAGGGGTTGCTATTGCTGCGGTGCCCGTTCTGGTTGGGCGGGCTGGGGTCCCGCTCTGTGGTCTAATAGCCATAGAGTGGGCCCTAGGCTACTCTGAGCTGGGCGGGCGGTGTGGTGGTGGCCCCTGTGGTCCGGCTGGGCCTTGGAATAAATGGATCCCCATCATATTGTTTCCTCACAGCAGTACCAAGCCAGACCTTCTTTTAGCTGCAGTTCTTTGTTTCTGTTTAGGGTTCTACTGGGGGAACTGGGTGGGTGGGGTGTGGGTGTGGGTGGCGTGATGGGTGGTGAGGGAGGGGTCCCATCTTTGTGTGATTGTCCTTTGTTTGCTGTTTTTAACAATTTTCAGGTTTGTTTTGACTGTTTTATCTGCTTTTATGTTAAGCGCTTTGTGTTTTTAACTGAAATGAAAGGCGCTATATAAATAAATAAAGTTTGAGTTCCTCCTTCTCTGCGCACCTTGGTGTTGAAGTGGGGGCACTCCTCCAGACTGGCTTGTCATCCCGGAGTGACCAGGACCAGCTTTCTTGTGGCCCAGCGTTTTTGGTGGCCCTCTATGTCCTCCGACATTAGGGCTTTTGTGGCTGCTTGTCCCATTTGTGCCAGTGTCAAGATCCCAAGGACCCCGCCTGCTGGTTTACTCCACCCTCTACCTGTGCCGTCTAGACCTTGGTCCCACGTAGCAATGGACTTTGTCACCGGTCTACCCAACTCCAGAGGTAAAACAGTCATACTCACCCTCATTGACCGTTTCTCCAAACTAGTACATGCCATACCTCTGAGGAAACTCCCATCCGCAAAGGAACTAGCGGTGCTAGTTTCCCAGCATTTGTTCCGCCTAAAACTAAAACTTCCTCAGAACATCACCTCAGATCGTGGGCTTCAATTCGTTGCTGCCTCCTCGAGATCAAGGTCAGTCTGAGTTCTGGGTTCCATCCTCAGACTAACGGCCAGGTAAAGCGGTATAACCAGGATTTGGAGACTACACTTCGAGCCTTGTGCAGCAAGAACCCCAGATCCTGGTTGTCTCAGCTCCGAAGGGCTGAGTATTCCCACAACTCCCTAATCAACACTTCAGGATACTCCCCATTCCAAGCTGCTTATGGGTTTCAACCCCCTTTGTTTCCCCACCAGGAACAATTGGCTGCCTCTTCTGGTCCCGCTGCCTTTTTGAGACACTGTTGTCGCACCTGGAGCAGGTACAGACTAAAGCTCCTGCAGAACTAGGACCGATTCACGGCTGTAGCCAACCGTCGGAGGTCCGCAGCTCCGGAGTACAAGGTGGGGGACAGAGTTTGGCTCTCCTCAGCCAATGTTCCTTTGAAGGGGGAGTCCAGAAAGTTGCAACCCCACTACATCGGTCCCTACACCATCTCTAAGATCATAAATCCTGTGGCTGTGGAACTGGAATTGCCTCGCTCCCTGAGAATCCACCCGGTGTTCCACGTCAGCAAGATTAAACCTGTCAGAGACTCTTCCCTACAGCCAGCTCCAGCTTCTCCTCCTGGTACCCGTATCGTGGATGGTGGGCCGGTTTATGCTGTCAAGTCCCTCCTCGTTTCCAGACGGGTGGGTCGGGGCCTGCAGTACTTGGTCGATTGGGAGGGGTACGGACTGGCGGATCGTCAGTGGATCCCTGGTCGTTACATCGTTGATCACTCCCTCATCTCTCATTTCCATCGTGACCACCCTGATCAGCCTCGCCCTCGTCCGTCTGGTAGCCGGTCTTAGCGGGGGGGGGGGGGGGGGGGTAATGTTATGTGTAGGCCTGACTTCTGCTCAGCTGTCCTGCATTTCTGTTTGATTAATTGTCTGCCTATTTAAGGTGTGTTTGTTTCTGTGCTCAGTGTCAGAGCGTATTCTGTTCTGTGAGCCTTCAAGCTTGTGTTTCCTCTGGTATTAAAGCCCTTCTTCTGGATTTCATTCTGTTTCGAGTTGTTCCTGCCTGCGTCTGGGTTTTCTCCTCTATCTGACCGTGACACTAATAATGTCATTCTTTATGAACTATTGTAGACATTTTGATGACGTCTCTTTATTTTCCATCAATGTATCCTTTGTCTTATCCCCTTTGTTGACAGACAGAAAGAGCAAGCAATGCAGGAAAACAGCTGAACTTTATGAGATCATAAATTATCCATCATTCAGAAATAAAATCACCACGTTTTTTATCTATTTCTTCAGACTAAAAACTTTAAATATATTGGTGCTGCTGTGTTCATGTTTCAGATTAATTTACATTTAATATTATTTATTGATTGAATTATTTTTTTCATCATCAAATGGTTCAGTTGGTCAAAATGTTTCTAGTTTAAATAAGGACTGACAGATTTTTTAATTTAAGCTTCTTTTCTGTTTTAGACCATAACAGGGTTTCTGTGTGGCAAATAAAGTTAATATTTGTTGAAAGTGGATTTCTATTGCTTTTTTCTTTTGTTAATGGTAAAAGATCCTATTTTAGGTATACTTACACAAATTTTATAGATACTTACCTAATACGTTGTCAAGTGTCGAGTGTGTGTGTGT
>JAUDJI010001406.1:0-10660 GCA_037389245.1 Oryzias sinensis | reverse complement strand
TGTGTGTGTGTGTGTGTGTGTGTGTGTGTGTGTGTGTGTGTGTGTGTTTATTTTTTAAAAGAGGAAAATAAATAAAGGAACAAATTTTTATTGAAGACAATTTTCATCAACAAGTTTTATTGCACTGGAAACGCATTTATAAGCATTAGTCTGCACACCACACCTCTGTGGAACTGCTGTTACGTATTACGAAGAAATGTCCTTGTTTTACTATAACTGGCTGACTAAAGGGATATGGTCTGCTCTGCATCATTCTGGAAATATTTTGAGGTTT
The DNA here is from genome assembly GCA_037389245.1 of Oryzias sinensis. Taxonomy (NCBI): domain Eukaryota; kingdom Metazoa; phylum Chordata; class Actinopteri; order Beloniformes; family Adrianichthyidae; genus Oryzias; species Oryzias sinensis. Next base: position 10,386 of record JAUDJI010001406.1, on the reverse strand, counting down.
GAAGATGTGAGTTCTAAATTTCAGTTTTTTGATCTAAAACAACATGATGTTGTGAACAAAGCTCTTCCTCAGTCGTTGATCCAAGTATCACAAAATCTATTGTTAAACAAAGTTCAATGAAAACTTCCTTCACTCTTATTGGACGGACAGCCAGTTACAAAGACAGAACTACCAAACAGCCTCATACGAAGATTGTTTGTCAAAGAACTTTTCCAAACATCTCATCATAAAAAATAACATTTTTAAACACTTTTCTAAAGAAGAAGTGATTGTTTTTTTTCCAAAAGTGCAACACATTCATTTTAAAATAATTAGTGATGTTTACCCATCCAAGGAATTTTTCAGACTTCGTTTTGGGTTTGAAGAGAATGATGAATTTTGTTTAAAGGACATTGAGACGGTGGATCATTTATTCTTTAACTTCTGGGAAAAGTTCTGCTTTTGGTATTCTTCCAAAATGGCGATGCCTGTTCATTTAGATGCAAAAAATGTTTTATTCGGGGTGGCATCACCTAATAGACCAGAAAATATTGTTCTTAATGTTCTGACGTTGCAAGGAAAGTTTTATATTCATAAAAATAAATATTTGAAGACCAAACCACTTTTTATTACATTTCATAAAGAGCTCTGTTTTTATTTTCAATCACTTCATTATATGAAAAAGAAGTATGGCTTGAAATTAATTAGTTTTGTTCAGAAATACAAAATTAATCAGTACCCCCTAACCAGTATTAAACTATTTGGATGGATCTATGTTCGATTTTATTTTATTTTTGTGTGTGTGTTATGTTCTCTCGTTTTTTCTATTTTTCTTTTTTATGTTTATATTTTATGTTTTCTGCAATGGTGATTGCTATTCGAGGTAATGTTGATTATATAGTTACTGTTGGTTATTTTATGTATCATACTTCAATTGTCAATAAAGTTTTGGAAAAAACATTGAAGACAATAATTAATAGGAACAAATTCAGCGAATTTGCTTCAGGTCTTTAATTCCTGTTACATGATCAGATGGTTTTGTCTAAGAACTGGGAATGCTCTGCCATAAATGTTATTGGAGAACATCAGCACCATGGACAGTGGAAGAACAAAGAGCAGGCAGCTCTTCAAGATGCTTCCATTGCTCCAGCAGCGACTCCTCCACAACCATCCATCCAGAGCCAGGAAGTCTTCAGCCAATCAGCAACTACCTGATTTCAAGTTCTGACCCTTAAATTACGATGCAGTAAAGTGTCTTAGTGTTTTAAAATGCAATAAATGCAAACAGTGAGTCAGAATGTGCAAAATGTATACATGAGAACAATAACAGTATAATACTTGTTATAACATACTTTAAACCTTTCTTTTGTTTAACAACAATAAAATACTTCTTAAACAATTTGGGGTTAAAATACCAACAAAAACAAAGATAAGAACCTTTTTAAACGTGACCAAGAGACGGGTATAAACAAAATTTCTTGGGGTAAACTGGGAAAAGCGATAAAACATTAGAAAAACCTAGAGGTTTGAAGGTTAAGTCTGCAAAAACTGCAGCAGCACAATATTAACGTTAATTTATAATGTGACTGTTTTTTAAAGTTGTGTTTGTGGCCAACAGGTATAGCGTCTGTCATATTGAAGTTATCGTTTCTGTCCACTTGCAAAAAAGTGAAGTGGCTATAAATAAAAAGTGAAGTGGCATCTTGTCCCATCTTTTGTTTTTTTGTTTCACACCATGACAAGAACATGTAATTTCTTTAAAAATAGATATTTGTTTCAGTCCCAGTAAACAAAGTGATTTTATTCAGAAAAGTACATTTATTTATTATTTTAAAAACTGATTTTTCCTATTAAAAATTGGTCTTATGACTTTCCTAATCAAAATAAAGCAATATTTTCCTTGCAATGTGCTTCTATTCTATAGTTTTATATTATTGTTCCAAAATTGAAGTTTTTTCAACCTTTTAGCAATTTACAGTACCAATAATCTGTTTTGATTGTGTTTATTATTACAAATTTTAATTGCATCATTTAAAAAAGACACGTTTCATGTGGCCTCGCGAGATGAGGGAAACAGCGCCACCTTGTGCGTGAAGATGCAGCTAAAGGTGTGAGGACTACAGCTCGGCTAACGATAGCAATGCGGGGAAAAAACAAAATTTCTTCTTAAATTTTTGTCCTAAAAAACATTCAAAGGTTACACGAAAAGCTGTGTACGGACTTTGTTGGACCTCTAGCTAATCATTTTCTGCGACGTTCCGGCCCGGAGGCTCACCGACAGGGAAATACCGCCGCTAATACGGACAAGGGGGAGCGGCCTGCTTTTGAAGCCGGCTTTACGGTGCACCTGGAGCGGCGAGTGGCGTGAATCTAGGCCGAGGCTTCAGCTTTCCTCGTTCTCATGTTTCTGTTGGAAATCTGGACTCTGGGAGTTATTACAGATTAATTCACGGCAGTCTGGCTTTCAGACGTCGATCCCCCGAAGGATGCGCAGCTGCCGGCGGTTTTTATAGACGCAGTTTTGTTGAAAAAGGACGGTTTCAACGCGAAGCGGCCTGTTTTGTTTTCGAGCCGCCGTCAACCTAAACGGACAATAACAACAAGCGCACGGTCCCTGCTGGGGCAGAAGCCAGTCCACCCCGGCCCGAGATCCCCCATGCGGCGCCGGGGCGGCGAGCAGGGATGCGAGCTGTGAACGTGTCTCTGGGGCCCCACTTCAAACCAAAGCCCCTCAATGTGGGGGGCCGTAAACGGAGAAAGGACCTGTGAAAGCGGAGGAGTTCCTGCTCCTGGATCTCTGTGGGTTTTAGTTTGGAAACAGCCCGAATCCATGCGGGTGAATTTCTGCGTGTGAACGCTTCGAACCCGGGACAGCTGTTCGGACATGGACTGGATGTGACCGGGGATGAGACCCCTGCATTGCTGTGTGCTCAGACGGCTGTCCAGGTGGGATTCACCGGCGGGGAACTGAGGTCATCTATGCTCTCCTCAGAGCCTCCGGACCTCCTTTTGAGAAACTGTGGTTCTGCCCCGCTGGACCGGACCGGTCGGTCCAGTTAGGAGTCTGAGCGTTTGAACACATCCGAGCGGAGCAGAGATGAACCCCGTGAACGCAACCTCTCTGTACTTATCCGCCAGCCGCTCGGTGCTGCGGTGCGACCCCCGGGACCCCCGGGCCATGGCCGAGCTCTGCAAGCTGCTGCCGTTTTTCCGCCAGTCTCTGTCCTGCCTCGTGTGCGGTAAGTGACGCGCGCGCGGGCGTTTATTTGGCCATAATCAGTGATTTTGGACCAAATGCACGAGCTGCTTCAACAGAGGAGCCGTTTTTATTGCATTCAGGTCCAGTCGTAAAAATCACACTTGTTGGCTTTGACAGTAAAATTGAATTGTTGATTTTAATAGGAAGGACATAAACGTGTATTAGCAGGATTTAGAATAGATGTTATTTCAGTTTGATACTGCGCTACTAATAATTCCAGACTTTTCACCACTTATGTTTAAATTTCCTGCACATCTTCCTTAAACTATATTTTAACTAAAGCAAAGTTCATTAGCATAGAGGGCATCATTTATATTGAAATGTTTAATCTTTTTATTACATTTGTAGTTTTATTTGTTGTTGGCAACTTTCTTGGCTTTGCGTTAAAAGCTATCACTGACAGTCAAACCACGAGTTTTCTTTTTCTCCCCATATTGGATGAAAGTTACTAAAGCCTTTTAATGATTCAACTTTATCGGACCTAACAATTAAGGGGGAAAGCTATTAGATCCACAAATTCAGGTCTGTTATCTGTAGTACATACTTCACAAAAATTAATAAAACCAATGTTTACAGATTCTGCTACATAATTCAGAAGCTGGCATCTACACAGTCAAACAACCAATAATCTGTTGGTTTATGGTGAATACTGTTAAAGCGCGCACGCGCACGCACACGCACGCACACGCACACACGCGCGCGCACGCACACGCACACACACACACACGGATGTTACACCAGCAGGCCAACAAGGAAACGATGTGGGAATGAGTGCTTTGCTCAAAGACACTTCAACATGCAGGCAGAGAACCTGCAACCAGAGAGCGACCGTTCCACCGCTGCACCAACAGTGAGCCAAAGCTGTAACGTTCGCATTGGTTTGCTTTCTACTCAGAGGAGAAAAAGCTGTTTGGGTGAAAACTGATGACTCAAGTCTGTGAACAGATGATCGTCAGTCCTTCAGCCAATGAGTAAAATATTAACAGCTCATAAATGTCCCTGAAACAGAACACAGGCGTTAAGGTCCAGGAATGCCGTTTACTCACAATCAGCTGTTTCTGTTCAATACCTGATCATGAAAGAAAAAAATATATTTTTTAAAAAGGAGCCTGGGACTTTGACCAAAATAAGCAAAAGCAGCAGGTTGGCTGACCCACCTCCAGTGATTATCAAAGTCAGCATCTGCTGCTCCTGACACACTACTGCCTATAAAGTTCAGGGGAGCCCGATCAGCTGATCTGGATCAGGTGAGCATGGTCAGTCAGCTGGATGGGGAGGAGCTATGCTTGAGAATCCATCCTCCAGTGCAAACTTTGGTTTATGACATCTAGATATTTTCTCTCAGTTTCACTCCAACTGTCTAATGTTTCCATCCAATATGGCAGCAGTCATTTATTTCTTTACCTGCCTGCGATGCCACATGGATGCCGTCTTTAGGGTTAATCAGCTCCTATCTTCTTGATCTCGTGAAAGTTGTTTGAGATGCTCTCTTCATGATGCCCCCCCCCGCAGCATTTGGCCTCCTCTGCTGATGTTTCCAAATAGTCATATCAAGAATAGAACACCATAACTTCTTATCATCTATGCAGTTCTTTAGTTTATGTTTGGAAGTGAGACGTTCTTCTCAGAGACCTGGACTCTTGTTGTTTACGTCCTTTAATATTAATAAGATACGAATGGTGCGGCATGTTTAATATTGATCTTTGGTGCTGGCCGGGCCATTGCTTCTAAATGGACATTCATTCTGCAGCTGCACTCTCCAGAAACGGCGTCGCTAAGGAAGCTCCAGTCAAAGAGCGGCTGTCCTTCAGCGGGGCAGCTTTCCAGGATCCGCTCTTTACAAACGCTTACTTCAGGAATCGGTTGCAGCAAAGGAGGAGCTTCTGCTCTTCCAATTAGATCAGAATCTATTGTCCTCCGTTAACATGTTAGGGACTTGTTTCACTGGCATGAGCTGTAAATGATTCTTTTTTTCTGGATTCAGGTAACCTGCTGCAGGACCCCATCGCTCCCACCAACTCGTCGTGTCAGCATTACGTCTGTCGCGGCTGTAAGGGTCAGAGGATGCAGCTGAAGCCGTCCTGCAGTTGGTGTAAGGACTACACCTGCTTCGAGGAGAACAGACAGCTCTCTTTGCTCGTCCAGTGTTACAGGAAGCTCTGTCTCTACATAATTCACTCGCCGCTTGCTCCCCACGTAGCGGGCGCCGCCAGTGACTCTCCAGACCTTCAGGCTATCCTCACTGAGGGCCTGACTCTGGCTGAGAGCGAGCCGCAGTCAGAGGACGCCGTGGACTTGGTCGCGCAGACACAGTCCGCCTCCACCTCAGAGGCGGCCAGTTGTGAGGAGACTTCGCCCACTAGGGAGGTGAATGGCGGGGAAAGGAGTCCTGTGAGCGTAAACCGACTCACGGGGTGCAATGGCCTTTCAGGTAAAGACTCGCTGCAGTCCGTTACCATGGAAACTCCTGGAGGTGTGGCAAAGCAGGAGAGCTTTTCAGAAGAGATACCTGTGTGTGTAACCATGACAGGGAGCGGGGAGGCGGGGCTTTGTGACATCTCTTCTTTCAGTGAAGACCTAAAACCCACTGGGGGGCCGCTGTTGTTGAGTGTTGAGGAGGTTCTAAGGACTCTGGAGACAGACACTGAGCCTGATGCGACCCCCGAGCACCCAGAGTATCCTGTTTCTGGACCTCAGTGCAGCCTCAACAGCCCTCTCTGCTCATCTGGCTCTAACCCCTCCTGCTTGGTACCTTCCCCGCCCCCTGAAAAAAGTCTTCGTCCCTTCCGCCCCCACCCTCAGTCTTTTGTGCCTCTCCCCCAGCCCGTCAAAGTTTCCCAACGCACGCCACTCCGGTCTCACAGGAAGCGTTCTCGCTCTGAAAGCGACAGTGAGAAGGTGCAGCCCCTCCCCATTTCCAGCCTTTTAAGAGGCATCCCCATTGATGCCATCAGTTCCCCTCATCACCTGAACCCCGGATCCACCTCCAAACACGAGTCCAAGTTCCCCTCTACAGCGCCCCACCCCCGCTTGCTGGCGGTGCCTAATGGGATCCCCGCCAAGGTGGGCAAGACGGCCTTGGTGTCCAACAAACCACTGAAAAAGACTTTGGAGCACCACGGGGTCACCAAGAAGGCCTACACCAAAGCCAGGCAAGGAGCCCCCAAGCCCCGCTCTCAGCCCCGCGATAGATTCCCCCCCCATTCCCACCCCCTGACCCACCCGCCCAGCCCCTCAAAGCCACTGTACAAGAAGCCGGTGGAAAAAAAAGGCTGCAAGTGTGGCCGCGCCACGCAGAACCCGTCGGTGTTGACCTGCAGGGGGCAGCGCTGCCCCTGCTACTCCAACCGCAAGGTGAGGAAGTCCTTCCCAGCTGTAGCTGCAGAGCTGCTGCAGGAATGACTGATGGTCGGCGTGCTGTTTGTCGTTGCAGGCATGTCTGGACTGCATTTGCCGCGGCTGCCAGAACTCCTACATGGCCAACGGGGAGAAGAAGCTGGAGGCCTTCGCCGTGCCAGAGAAGGCCCTGGAACAAACCCGGCTCACGCTGGGCATCAACCTGACCAGCATCACCGCCGCCGCGCTCCGCAGCCCCACCACCAGCTCGCCAGGCAGCACCCTCCTCAATGTTACCACGGCCACGGGGGCGCCTGTCTCCGCCGCCTTCCTGTCGGGGGCGGGGCATGACAACCGGGGCTTTGAAGACTCGCTGGAGATGCGGTTTGACTGCTGAGATTTCGCCCACGTGGTCACGCACATTCCCTCCCCCGCGCACTGGGCATGGGGAACCTGCATGGGCGGAGCCAGAAACAGGCAGCTATAGTGAAGGGCGGGGCGGAGCCATCGTCCACTCCCCCATAACTGCGCCATGCGTATGATGGAGAAGGTCGTAGCATGACTGTCATGTCAGTGCGGGTCGGTTCTGGGTTCGCGTGTAGAGCATGTGGTGTAGCTAAACCCAGAGAGTCGACCTCGGTCACGCCAGCGTGTGACATCATCAGAGACCGGTGTAATTTATACAGAAGACCATTTTGTACGTGGACACTTTCCATTTTATGATGTATTTTTTAAGTTACGTTAATGGAAGGCATGGGAGCGAACCCGCTTTCAGCCAGAACCGCATGGCAGGAGGGCGGACGCTAGCCCCGCCCCCCACCACGTCAAACTGACCCGAGCAGGAAAGATTGAAGAACCACAATGTGAAATCACAGCCAGCCAAGGTTTGAGTATTTATTCTTGTTGAATGTATATTCTCTGTGAGCCATTTGCCCAGACTGACCAAACCTGATGCTACCCTGTTCTACACTGAAGAGAAGCTGTATATAAACCAGGTGAAGGTGTGAGTTTTCGGGCCACGTCTGAGGCTGCAGGTAAAACAAACGCTCATCTGTGTACATGAAGCGCATGGCGCAGACCCACCAGTTCTCCTGTGTTTGTGTCAGACTCTGGTGGACGGCTGCGTGCTCCACTGACATCTGTTCCTGGAAGCTACTCACATGCTGCTAAACACTACAAAGTACTCCAAGAAAGACGGCACCCTAGATCTCCTCCTCGTTTGTTTCGGTTCTCTCTTCTTTTAGCATTTGGTAGTATTTATTGGACACCCCCCAATATAATCCGGCGTACTTCGGCTCCGATTTGAGCCCCACCTTCCTGTTGAGTCTGACGATCCGACCCGGGTCTGTTTCTGCCTGAGATCTGTCATTGTCTACTTCCTGGTGTTTGTTTCTAGTCTCCAAACTGTTGTTTGTTCTCCCTCTGGGCATTTAAATACCTGTAAAATAACTGTATGATATTTCCACAAAAAAGAAAATCCTAAATCCAGAGAGCATGGACTCATCATTTGCAGCTGCAATGCTACAGATAGACAGTAGGGGGCAGTAGAGGACAGGAAAGAGACACGGGGGAAACTGGTCAAATCAGATTTTTACACTTGGTTTTGAATAAATATTTACATAAAATAAATTTCACAATTAGGAAAATAACAAACAAAATAGGTTTCTGCAGACACGCTCTCTTTAATTTGGACATTTTACCTCTAAAGGCTGGAAATGTCTTTGTAAAGCAACTGCAGAGACGGCTCATGTTCCAGACAAAAGAAAAATGTCAGTTATTTTCTAACAAATCTTCACTTGTTTAAGAGTCGACATCTTTCTGGGTTTTCAGCTCAGAAAAAAGTCAGAAACCAGTTTCAGTTTAATAGAACAGAAACATCATCTTTGCTGGAGTCAGAAAATGGATTGAGTAAAAAAAAAACGTTTTTTGTTCTTGCAGAGTTAGGATTCGTTGTTGGAGCGCAGGTCTTACGTTCCAATCAGCAAAGCGAGGAGCCATGTTTCAGTCTGAAGCACAGCTTTGAATCACAATCATTAAAAAGCAACATGTCCATTATCAAAACAGATTCAGACACGAATGTCAGTTCATAAAAACAACACGACTGTTGATAAATCTGCAGAAAAGCTTGTACTGAGGAAACGGCGCCCTCTAGTGAAGACTCGGGGATCCATCGCCTTTTCATTCTTGTCCACTTTTAGAAAAAATAAATCTTATTACAGTTGATTCAAATGTCAAAATGGGCCTTGAAGTTAGACTTTAATTTATTTAACTTCAAAAATATTGTCTTCATGAAGTCCATTCTTGATTTATTTACAAACTTGCGTGAGTCTTGACAGTCTTCCAGAGATGTCGCTTTCCTGTGAACCGCTTTTGTTCATAAAAAAAAAGGAATTTTCCTGCAAAGTTCGGTTGAAGCTTTTATGCTCGTCTGAGCTTCTAGCTGACGAGAAACACCCCGAAGAAGCTGCCCCCCCTGTCCGTGTCCACGGCAGAGGCGTTGGTCACCGTGACAAACAGGCGGTCGCCGGTGCTGAGGGAAAACAGGCCTCCCTGGTGAGCAGAATGCAGAGAGAAATCGGAATCCCGAGACCAGCAGGAGGTCCGGCTTGTCTTCATCAGCAAGATGGGAACGGGGTATGAGCTCATCTGGGACCAGGAAAAGCAGGAGTGATCAGGGAGGAACCAAAGCAAATATTTCCACACATTCACTAATTCATTAAAGACGTTCCTCTGACACCAGCTGAGCTCTGAAAGCAAACGCCATGAACAGGAACCAGGAGAGGTATCAGGTTTTGGAGGATAAACTGACATCTTCGTCTCATGATGAGATGACCTACTTACAGCAGATCCCTCTGACACAATTACAGCTTTCAAGAACTCACTTTGAGGGAAGATTCCCTCCAGTCCAGACGCTCCTCCAGTGCCCTCAGAACACTTCTGGGGTTTTGCATGTTATAGGGACCTAAAATGGCAGCTTGAAGAAACTTCAGAGGCGGAAGTCCCTCTGCGATCACCGTCTGATCTATTTTCAGAGGGTTCCCAGTGGTCTTTTTGTATGGAAGCGATTGTGGAGCATAATTAAAAATAAAAGTCAAAACCAGAAATGCTTTTTCATTTTCAAAATGAAGCTGCATTTTTTGACTCTAAATTAAAATGAAAAATCATTCCGCCAAAATGCTTTTTCATTTTCTACTTACTAGTTTCCATCCAATATGGTTACTGTCAGGTATGGAAACCCTTCCCCCTCGATTACTGAGAGCTCTCTGTTTCCATGCTAGTATACAGCCCCTCCCAACCTACCATTAGCAGTGCAACAAAAATGACAAACGGATACCCAGCCACACAGTTTGTAGCCGAAGGCCAGCTCAGAACCAAGGATGGAGAGTCCAGAAACTGGAAGAGAGGAGTCGATAAGAAAAGCGGGTCATGGTGACCTTCACCTTTTTATAGACATACTGCAGCAGGGGTCTCCCTCTGTCCTCGCCCTCCTCACCCTGCTCCTCCAGGGAGAGGGTGTGTCTGAAGTAGGTCTGGGCGTAGATGTAGTACAGGCCGGGCTGGGGTACCACCAGCTCCCCGTCCACCAGCTGAACCTCCTGGAGGAACGCCGGGTCCTTCTGCCCGTCCCACCACGAAATCTTCTGGCCCTGAACCCGCCTCTGGAGGGAGACTGAAGCTGTGGCACAGGGGGGGTCAAAGGTTAGGAACTTTTTTTCCAAACAGGAAAATGAACACCGGTTTTTGCACTTCTGCAAGAGACATTTGTTAAGCAAAGTCTGGCTGGGGGGGGGCCCGCTGAGCAACAGCCCCCC
>JAUDJI010001405.1:0-10660 GCA_037389245.1 Oryzias sinensis | reverse complement strand
ATATATATATATATATATATATATATATATATATGTGGTAATTTGCCTCCATGTTGGAGGTTTCAAGTTTAGAATAAAAGTATTTAAAACTGTCATGTTTAAGGTTGTTATCATGCAATTTTAAATTGTGCCTCTTCTTGATGTATGAGCAAATGATTCAAGGTGGATCTGACAGCTGTAACTTCTCTAATTAGTGTAGGAGAGGAAATCTTAATACACGTTCTGTCTTTTAATTTTACATGGTCTGAAAGATCGATACTAACATTTGAGTTTGATAAAACAAGGTGAAAAGAATTTTCTGTCTTGAAAAAGTAATCTATTGCTGTATGCCATGCATGGGGGGCTGAAAAAAATTCATATTCTTTGTCTGCAGGGTGCATCGTCCTCTACACGTCAATACCCAAGTCCTCACAAATTGCTTTTAGCAGTTTAGAGTGGCATTGCTTTATGAGGAAATCTGTCTATTAGAAGGTTTAGTATACAATTGAAATCACCATCCACTATTATTAAATTTGACTGCATCTCGGAAAATGTCAACAATATCTTTGTAATAAAATCTGCAGGATGAGAAGAAGGGAAGGATACATTTAGAATTACAACCACAGTTCCCAGAATAATGTGTAGACTTGTATTTTAGAAAATATGCCTTATTGGAAAAACCTGGACTGTATTGGGCTATAAGAATATCAATTAATAAAGCTCTGCCTGATGTTTTCATGTAGTAGCATTTTAGGCAAACTTAGAAAGATAGAATTGTTGCTTTATAAATAAAATAAAATGAATGAAATAAAAACATTTGGTTGCAAAACAATGACAGCATGGCATTTTCTCCACTTGATACACTGTGAGTGTTTGTAACGCTTTCTTTTACAGTACAGCACTTACAGTGTACTTAAGTGGTATTTACATGGTACTTATTGTGTAACTAATGAGTACCTACATGGTACTTTTTTGTCGACTCAGTACTTACATGGTACTTGCTGTGTATTTATAATATACCTACTGAGTATTTACATGTTGTGCAAAGGTGTCTCTTGTGGTACTTAACACATGCAAGAACAAGTACAAATAAAGTACCTTGAATTTAAGTCTGCAATTGTTGTATGTTTCATTATATTTACCATGGATTTACCACAGAAACTACCCCCTAAGTAGAATAAAACTGGACTGTAAAAGAAAGTCAGTCCTATTTCCACTCTATTACACTCTATAACACTTGGTCTTCTGTTCTGACCTTACCAAATGAGACAATGCTAACTTGTTGGTAAGGGTAAAGTAACCGCATTGTAAAAACATTTTCTGGCCTGATTACTTCTTGATATGATACTTTCTTTAATATGATAGCTACACTTCTGCAGCATACAAAGTGACATCACAATGAAATTTGTTATTAGTATAAAACAGTAAAAAGGAGCATTCCAAAGAACAGATGTTGATGGCCCGCAGCAGCAGTCACTGACTGCAAGGACCATATTGTTTTCGCAGTTGGAACGATTTCGGCGCCTTTCAGCGAAAATGTGACCCCCACCGCATGCTCGAAAAGTCACCAAAATGTGCACACACATCGGATAATTGAAAATGAATTTTCCACAAAGTCAAGATGATGACTTCAAGATGATGACTTCAAGGCGAGGGATCCCGTAAAAAAAATTGCGTATGGGGCGAAAAAAATTGTACCTCAAAATACAGTTACGAAACCAAAACAGGCTTGTTGGGGACATCCGAGGAAGGTTTGGAAATCATTATGGGACGGCCACACCACCTACGGCTTGACGATATGGGAAAACAACACTTTTGTTTGAGTGATTTTCACAGAATTGCACACACTTGATTCCAGCTCCAGTCTTCAAACACCAGAGAAGTGTTGTTGACCTTTGGCCTTGGAAAAAGGCCGCCATCTTGCATTTTTTTTAAAAAGCCCCTTTAGCGCCACATACAAACGAAAACTTGTCTTCGGGATTTTTAGTGATTGACTTGTAACTTCTTAGGCATCCATAGCAAGGTGCTGTGGACAAAATGTTGCAATAAGAAGTTGTTGATTTTGAACGACGTGCGTTTGGCAGATTCTCAACTGTTGCAATCTTAGCTAGCTCGCACATTTTTTATCGGAATGTCGTAAAAATGAAAAATGCGATTCCCTGGCCCAGGCTGAACAAAACAATGTTACACAACGAGATTGATAAAGGAATGTGGGCCAGGTAAGCAAAAACACGTCACAAAAATGTGCTGACTCCACAAAAACGAAAAAATTCGGAACTTTTTTTTTGGAGAATTGACTAACAAAACCAATATATCCTTGTCTGCGATATCCAGAGGAATGGAAATCACTACAAGATGGCGACATGACCTACAGTTTGGCGGCCATTTTGTGCCAAAATCTGCAATTTCTGCAATCGCGTTTTTTCTATTACATAGTAAAAAGATTTTTTTTCCAGCAATTTTCACGAAATTTGAGAAACTTGCCGCCAGCCTAAGTCTACAACTATCTCTGAAGTTTTGTCAACCTTTGAACTCGGGAGAAGGCCACCATCTTGAATTTTCACAAAAAAAGGCACCTTTAGCACCAGATACAAATGAAAACTCGTCATTGGTATTTTAATTGATCATCTCGTAACTTTTCGGGCATCAACGGCAAGCTACTCTGGAAAAAATTATGCAATTAGAAGTTGTAGATTTTGATTGGCGTCTGTGTGGTGAGCTTGCAAAGTGGCGCACTGCTATTCCTCATACCTTATTATGGCCTGCAGCAGCAGTCACTGACTGAAAGGACCATATTGTTCTTGTAGTTGGAACAATTACGGCGCCATTCAGCAAAAATGTGACCCCCGCCGCATACTCGAAAAGTCACCAAAATGTACACACACCTCGGCTAAATTGAAAATGACGTTCCATTTTTTTGCGTTAGCTGATGATGCTGATCACAATGCTTGCACTTTTAGCTACATTGGCAAAACTACTAAAAATTTGCATGATTAGCATATGTATTTTCTACTAGCCGTGATTGCTGAGGACCAGTAAAAAGTGGGCAGCGATGGCGCGGCGGTGATGCGTACAGCTCATGCTCAGCCCTACTTTGGCCACATCCCACAATCCTTTGCTGCTATTAGACCCGGCGTGCACGTGACCGCCACTACAAAATGACAGCTTTCAAGTTAAAAGCAATCATTAAAAGCAATGTGAAAAAAATCCACCATCACCAACCGTTATGCTGCTGAGACCAGTCAGTGGAAGGGAAGCAAGGTCACCGATCTGATTAATATTTGGGTGACAGCACTATTTAGGCCAAACTCCAGGGCTCTTATCATAACCGGGCAGTTTTTGAAAACATTTCCAGCGAAATGGAAATTTCCAGCGATTACTTTTTTCCCCTTTCCGACCGTGGTCAGAAGCGCGGGGGAGATCTTCCCCAGGGCTGAAAGTGGATCCTCCTTCAGGGTTCACTTCCCCGTTCGGACTCTCATATTCTCCAGAGCAGGTTAATAAAGAATCAATAGCATTTATTCTGGGGGAAGCTTTTTATTATCGTTCTCCTTTCTCCCTAACACACAACATGAATGCGAGCCCCCACTGCCCCCCTCATTCTTTACCTCGCTACACGCGCTCTGTCCTCTCTTACACACACGCGCGCGGCCCCAGCACATACACATCGTGATTTCTCAACAGTGGGTCCAGACGATCCTGGCTCCAATGCCTTCTTAAAACGAGAAGATTGTAATTGTGCTGGCTCATTTGTGAAAATGAATGTAATAATGCAAAAAGAAATCTGCTGTTGACAACACTGTTGTTGACATCCATTGTTAACGTTAGCTACTTCTGCAAACAACCAAGGCGTCATTCACTGTTGAGTACTCTTCTGCACATGCGGCTAATTTCTGGGTCATTTCCCGGTCACACACAAAAGTTCACATTTAATTGGAAATGTGAACAGCCATGCCAAAAAAAAAATCGGATTTTTAAAAAAAAAATCGGAATTGAGCATGTGGCTACATGTGAGCGTAGCCTTAGACATGTGCACGGTTTCAGCACATTTACATCCTCAATCTACAACAGTCTGGCAACTTGGGGGTTAGCCCCGCCTTAAGCCCTTAAGACTCATGGGAAGTGGGTGTAAAGTTCCTCACCATGAGTGAGGGAGCTGTGAGCAGAAGTAACCTTCATGCTGTTGGGCTGTTTGTGAGTGTATTCAAATAAATTGGCTTAAATGCTGTGTACTTCATCCTCTCTGAGGGTGTTTGTAGTCACATAGTGTTTGGTGCAGGATAATCGGTGACTTACTAGTTGAGTCGTTATAACATGAGGCATGCGGCTTGAAGACAGGTGTGGCTTGTGTATGTACAAAATGGCTTATCCTTTATAAATTAGGGGGGTTCGGCTTGTACTCAGGTGCGCTCTATAGCCCGGAAAATACAGTAGACAAAAATACAATAGCTTTGACTGCAACTATTACAGAAAGGACTTTGGCTGGAAAAGGTGAGGATCTGGGGCCATTTCCTGTTTTCACGGTGGGTGACGAACTCATGAGCTATGCAAAGGAGTGTGAATCATTCCTGAGACAACAAAAAACTCTGAAAGAAAAGATAAATAATATGAAAAATAATCTTTTCTTTGGAATGCTCCTTTTTACTGTTTTGTTGAGAATTTAAAACAAATTTCATTGTGATGACACTTTGTATGCTGTAGAAGTATATCTTATTAAAGATTGTTGTTTTCACTGTTTTCTTGTTTCTTTCAAGAAGTAATCAGGCCAGAATATGTTTTTACAATGCAGTTACTTTACCTTTACCAAAAGTTAGCATTGTCTCATTTGGTCATTGTCTCAAGGTCAGAAGAGAAGGGTGTACGTACACTGTACGGGAAGGTAATACGTGAACATACCCAACATTTACTAGTGAAAATACCATGTAGTTGAGTGGAAATAGGGCTGACTTTCTTTAACAGTCCAGTTTCACTGTACTTAAGGGGTAGTTTCTGTGGTAAATTCATGGTAAATACCATGAAACATACGAGTGCAGACCTAAAGTTCAAAGTACTTTATGTATTTACCTTGTTCTTACATCATGTCCAACAGGACATATTTGCACAACATGTAAGTATATTATAAATACCCAGTATGTACCACATAAGTATGAACCGAATAGTACCACATAAATACACACAGTACCATGTAAGTACTGAGTAGACACAAAAAGTACCATGTAAGTAGCCAGTAAGTCCCATAAATAGCACCATGTAAATACCATGCAAGTACCCAGTAGTTACACAATAAGTATCATGTAAATACCACTTAAGTACACTGTAAGTACTCTACTGTAAAAGAAAGCATTACTGTGTTTTCTTTGGTTTACTTTAAGATTCTTTACAGCCGAGTTTCTGGATTTTAAACTATTTACAAACACACTGGAGTCATCTTATCTTGTTACATGTACGAGAGTAAATTATACCTAAGCTCTCAGTTGATTCTCTCATCCCTTTGCCATAAAAAGGTTACCACGAGTGGGTATGAATGTAGAAAGTCTATTTTAAGGTGTAGGGAGTTCAACAACAAAAAAATTGACAGAACAGAAACATCACCTCTGCAAGTAAGATTCTTCGAAAGGCATTGGCAATGGCAGCATCAATCCCCACCATATCAAACTCTATGTTGTTCTCATCCAGATGCACAACGTCAATCCTAAAGTTCTGCAAAAAATATAGAGGAACATCAGTGTGGAAAAATAAATTCATGCAGAAACTGTCTGTGCTGGTTCAGGGCTACAGGAATTGCCACAAATCACAGCATTTTAAACTACATTTTCTGGGGTAGGCTGCTTGGGCGATCGAGTCAGTCCTCTATTGATATGGGGCCCTGGAAGTTTAACGGGTTGGGGTCTCCACGGTCCCATCAAGGCCTGACCAGAGTTCTCCCAAGGGGGGTGCTTCATTAGCTCCTCAGGCGATGGGGCCCCTGGGCTGGGGAGGCCTGGGCCCAATGCTGTGAGGAGGTTGGGGGACTGTTGATTCACTACCGGGGTCAGTCTTCCAGCTGTCCCCTCATATAACCATATAACCATTTATTAAGGCCCGTACACACCGGGACGAATTTCGCCGGCGATTTTCGCCGACGTTTAACGCCTCGTGACTAAACAAAGGGCACCAATGAGAGTGTGCACACCGACGCGAAAAAACGTCACACGTCAAAGCGTCAAAAAAAAAAAACGCCTCGGGTTTGTTTTTTGTTTTTGTCGCGTCGAAATCTATTCGACCAATGAGAATGGCGCTTTTGCACACGTGTCTGGAGCTTCTGAAGTTACAGTAAAACACAACTTGGGGGCGCTCAAACACAAAACTGCCTTGCTGAGCACACATACCAGCGAAGAAGATAGACGTCAAGTAGCGTCTACACTGCCGCGAAGAAATAATGACGGACATTATAAAATATCCCCGAACCAAGCACCAGTTGGAGCTACTGGTGCTTGAAATATTCATGTTTTCTTTGTTTGATTCTGACAATCGCGTAAATACTTGCTCTCTTCTTCTGAGTGAAAAGCGACTTTAAGAAGCGTAAAGTTGCGCAGCGCCACCTTGTGTACAGGAGTATTTCTGTTTACATTAAGCGCCATCTAACGTCAGGGAATGAAATTGCATGTTCGCTCGGCTCATCGTCAGCGAAAATCGCCTGGGTGTGAACACAAAAACGTGGCGAAAAACGCTGGCGAATAACGCCTGGCGAATATTTGTCCCGGTGTGTACGGGCCTTTAGGGTGAGGGTGGTGGTGGTCAGACTGCGATGCACCTTGGGGAAAAGAGCTACTTGGCAGTGGCCCCCCTCCCTTGGTTGCTGTATGGAATTTGCCCCCCCCCCCCCCCTCTCGGTTTTAATTGCACTTTAGACATCTAGGACCCTTGATGGTGGTGGTGGTGGGGGGTGCTTGGACATCACTGTCACCAAGCACTGCCTGGAGTGCTATCTCACCTTTGTACAAACAGTTTGCGTGACTGAAGGAAATGTTTCATATGTTTTAGTCTGAATGCATAAGTGGGCGTGTGTGAATGTTAGTGATAGTATGTCCATGTAGACCTGTTTGTGTGTGAACACTTTTGGAGCCAACAGGTGTGTTTGTAATGTTAAAGTGTGTGTGTGTATGGACAGGCCCCGCCCATTTTAGATTTTTCATGCATCTTAACCTGTCAGTTGTGATTATAAAGCTCCAGCAACTTGTTGCTTTCTGACGCTTCATGATCTTACACCCGCTACTATAATCACCCTTCTACCCCCCCTTAATCTGTCATCCCTCTCTTATTTCCTCCTTTTCTTTTCCGTCCAATGAAAAAAAAATATTTAGAAATATAATTAACATGAATAAAGTTTATCTGAAATTACAAAAGGGGTTTATTTAAATATACATCTGTTGTAAAAGTAAAATATGTCCAACACAAAAGGCTTTCAACTCTCATCTGTTTGCTTAGCTGTTGGACAGGACTGCGATTTCAAAAATAACTAAATCGAGTTTTTATTGGCACATTTTTGGCTCCCCAGAGCTTCCGTAGCGTTAGTGTCACACGGCGACACGCGACAATCAACACACGATGCAGCTAGCGACAGCATGGCTACCGGTGACAGTGGGAAGTTTGTTCCCAACAAAGGAATAAAATCATCTGTTGTGTGGAACTGGTCTGTACGACGGAGTTTTAGGGCCACGGTGAGGGAAAAAAATTCTGGCCAACGTGACGAGTTTTTTCTCGTCATGACGAGAGAAACACGACACAAAGTTTCGAGAAAAAACTCGTCGTGTCGAGATTAAAGTTGAAATAAAGTTTCGAGATTAAAGTCGCAATGTTGCCAGTCTTTCAGGAGTATTCAGTGTTGTGTTATCTTGTAAATTTATGAAAAAAAAAACTTGTAAATTTACGAGATTCAAGTGGAAGTGAGCATGCGGAGCACCAGGTGAATGATGCGCAGCAACAGAGCAGACCGACTAAACTTGGTGGAACAGGTGATCTGAATGTATTGATAACGTTCCAAATGTCTGGAAGCTCATTTGTTTGATTTATTAAAGTTTTATTCCATGATGGGTGGTTTTGCAGGATCTCTGCAGCCCGCTGAAGCCGTCGGTGTCCCTGCAGATGTCCACTCCAATCCTTTCTTCCTCCACCAAAGACCAGATCTCTACGTCTGTGTGACGCTTCCGTCAAAAGGAGGAGCACTTTTTTGGCATTTTCAACGTTCTAATGCTGATATAACAGACTATTTTCATTCATCTTTGTTGTTTTATGCTGAAACGGGACGCTTCATCTGCAGCAGTGGGCGTATGTAACACTGTTTACTTCCGCATTGGTGTTTGGATGACAGGTTCATGACGTAAGGTGACAGATGAACTTCAGGGTATGTGAATGAAAAGGAGAATAAAGTCTGCAGTGGTTTTCTACACCCAAACGTTTCTCTGAGCTCCTTATTTTACATATGAAAAATTCGGAAAGCCGACTACACTGACAATAATCTGATTTTGAGTCATCATCTTTGTTTTAAACCTATAAAAATCCTGAAATAAAGCTTCACAAAAGGCTGCACATATTTCATCTTCAAGCTTCAAGCATCTTCAAAATTAGGGCCTAAAAATTTAGGCCATATCGCCCAGCCCTAATCTCTCCGAGCATTTTCTATGCCGTTTTTCCCTTTCAGGGTCACGGGGCTGCTGGAGCCTATCCCGGCAACTTGTGGGCAAAGGCAGGGGACGCCCTGGACAGGTCGCCACTGTGTCGCAGGGCAGAATGTCCACAAACACACACCCATTCACTCTCACATTCACACCTAGGGACAATTTAGAGTTGCCATTCAACCTATGAAGCATGTTTTTGGATGGTGGGAGGAAGCCGGAGATCCCGGAGAAAACCCACACATGCACGGGGAGAACATGCAAACTCCACACAAAAAGGTCCCCTATTGATGTTGTTTTTCACATCCCCCAGCCGGGACTTGAACCGGGCCTTCTTACTGTGAAGCAAGAGCGCTAACCACTGTGCCACTATGCAGCCCTCCCAGCAGGCATTTTAAATTAATAATTTACAGAGGAAACAAAACTTCTTACCTTCTGAAAGCTCTTCATGTCCCAGTCATCCTGGAATCCAGGGTAGTTTCCAGGAAAGTCTGTTGTGTGGACCTAAAGATTCAGATAAT
The DNA here is from genome assembly GCA_037389245.1 of Oryzias sinensis. Classification (NCBI taxonomy): domain Eukaryota; kingdom Metazoa; phylum Chordata; class Actinopteri; order Beloniformes; family Adrianichthyidae; genus Oryzias; species Oryzias sinensis. The sequence goes on along the minus strand of JAUDJI010001405.1, from coordinate 1,506 downwards.
GCTGGGGTTCAGTATGAGCTGCCTTGAAGCATTAACATGCAAAAGTTTATAATAATAATGGAATGAATTTATCTGCGCTTTTCCAGAGGCTCAAAGCACTTACTATGTGTCCTTTATCATTCACTCAACATTCATACTTGGTGATGGTAAACTACTAATGTGGCCACAGCAGCCCTGAGGCAGACTGACAGAGGCATGGCTGCCTGTATGCGCACTGAAGACACTGTGCCTTTGGTTTATTGTGTCGAGTCCTCCACAATTTACTCTGACAGCTGGATGTGATTTGGTTTTAATCTTTCTACTGCTGTTGTGCACCTTGACATTACATTTAGCATCTCCTGGCTGTGTCCTGGAGTCACCTTGCAGTGAAGATTGCTGCCTTTTCATTCCCTTGTTCCGTCTTGCCATGTTGATAGCTTTCTCCAGTGTAAGATCCAGGTCAAGCTACATGCGTTCTCTGACAGACCGACCACAAGTCAATCACGTATCATTAGTTGTCCTGATGCCAGTGTTCTGTATCCAGTCTCATTTTCTTCCAGCTTTTTCAAGTTGATATTTGCATGATCAGATGATGTTTTTTTCACTACGAAAAACATTCATATGTCCCTCATCAATCTTCAGGTATGCTAAGTCAACGCATAACTTCAGTAAATCAATGTATTTATTTGATTTTCCTCTGAGCTTGCATACTGGTTGATGGATATGCCAAATATTTCAAATCTTGTCCACTTTTCCCATTCTTGAGGCCTTGAATAGGCTCCAGACTGAAGGTGTTGACACTGAAGGTGTTGACACTGAAGGTGTTGACACGCTGCATGTTCTCGTCTGTTGTGTTCAAAGTCGGCTTGATCAGTCGTCTAACAGCTTAACAGGACAGCGGAACATGCTTTTCACATGGGTTTGTGTGTCTAGTTACGCGCCACGCACACTGTTGTGACATCATCCAAAAGCGACCCTGTAGTTCTTTAAGAGATTTCTGTTAAAGCAATCTCATAACACCACAATAACCACACTTATGAAGTTTATTTTACATTGCAGCTTTGTTTTTCCAGTGTCACCTGATAAAAAAAGGAGAACTTTTATTTTTGGAGAGCACCGGCTTCTGGCTGATTAAGTCAGCGTAACAATGAGATCCAATCAGACATGCAAAGGGGACGCAAGTTTTGCAATAACCTGCAAAAATAATTACAAGAAGATTATCCGATGGAGAGGAATCACCTTTCACAGGTTAGTGATCACATTTTAATAGAGAAATCAGGCTGGTGGGTGCTAGCATGCTAGTTTGGGCTATCAATGTATATTTTTGTTAATATTTTATGTTTTAATTTAGTGTTTATTACCTCAGAATTTGACAAACATACTGTTTTCAAGACATGTTGGGGTTGCAGTGCAGGAATTAACTTTACAAGAGGATTTGTAGCCGAAGACTGTATTAGACAAGTTTACAGGCATTCTACTACATTCCAATAACTAAGCAATACTGCTCTGCTCTGTTCATTTACACAT
>JAUDJI010001404.1:0-10662 GCA_037389245.1 Oryzias sinensis | reverse complement strand
CGGGGGGGGACACCGGAGCTGACCCCTCTTGATGAGAGACTGGCGGCTATTATTGGGGAATCCCTATTAAGTCCCCCCCGCCCCCCCGTCGGCGTCCTCCTCCGCCTCAGTCACGGTGACTGAGGCGGATGGGGACGCTGACGCGCAAGACGCACCGGGTGACACAGGTAAGAGAAATAATTCAAATGAATGCAGTCAAGTCACATGTATGCAGGCTACACAATTACAGTTTATTAATATAGAACAATTTTATTTTAGTTGCTGGGTGTTCCAGCGGGGCCAGTGGTTACGATGCTGCAGCTGAGCAGCCGTCTGGACCCAGCGTCTCCACGGCACGCGGCTCTCAACCCTCCAGCAGTGGACGTGTCCTCACCGATGCAGTCCTTGAAATGCAGAGGGAAGTCAGTAGTTCAATCAGAGAGGTGGCCAAGGAGTTGGGCGAAATCAAGACCGCCCTGACTGAAATAAACTGTACGATGAGGGAATTCTTGAATAAATAATATTTTCCACCCCTTTTGTTGTTCTTTACAAGCGACGCATCACTTCCAAACGCTGGCGCACAGTAGCAGCATTTGGCTCAAATGCGTGGGGATGGGGTTCAGGGTCGGGGCCAACACAGCAATCGGCGCCAGGGGGTAGAGGCACGTTTTTAAGCTGTGCCACATTGTGTAGCACAGCACATGCCAGCACGATTTGGCACACACTGTCACTTTCACGTGTTTCTTCCATCGGCCGACGGTGTCGACATTTCTCATTTCACCCGTTTTTGTGCGTACGCCTGGGTCAGAGCTTGCGTGGAGGACCGCACATTTTCCCGTCAAGTTTGCTTTTTATAAATCTCAACTATTGCGTAGAGAGTGGCGTACGCCTTCTTTTGTGCGTACGCAACGTTTATAAATGAGGCCCCAGAACTCTGATCCCAGTTTCAGGAACAATGCAGGCTCATGTTCTGGACTGAAGAGTTCTCCTGAAATGTTCTGTTCAGACTTCTGCAGGATCACATCTGTGTGTGAATGTGGAGCTTTGTCTGAACCAAGCTGCAGCTAGTTCACTTTGAAGCTCCTTCAGGCTCACACAGCAACAATGACAAAGACTGAAGCTGCTGTGCTGCCCTCTAGTGGCAGACATGGCATCTGCAGCACACATTTCTGCATTTCTCAACATTTTTGAAGCTCATCCAGAGAATGCCAAAAGTCTGCAAAGCAGTGATCAAAGCTAAAGGTGGCTACTATGAAGAACCTACAATATGACATATTCTCAGTTGTTTCACACTTTTTTGTTATGGATAGAATTCCACATGTGTTCATTCATAGTTTTGATGCCTTCAGTGTGAATCTACAATTTTCATAGTCATGAAAATAAAGAAAACTCTTTGAATGAGAAGGTGAGTCCAAACTTTTGGTTTGTACTGTAAATAAAAATGTTAAGTGTTTTTTTTGGCTTAACCTGAAAAAAATCTGTGAATTTATTTAAATCTTTCCCTATTTTTTATTGAAAAAATATTTGAAGACACACAAACAAGAAACAGCATTAAAATCTTTGCAGATTGTTGGTGAAAAATGTTTGCATTCCAAAGATCTTTAATTTTTTCACAATGCAGCGCCTCCTCCAATTTCCTCATTGAGGCAGCAGAAGCTCCACCTCTTCTTCAGCTTCCTCCACCTCCAGCTAGACCTGGCTGTTCTCACAGACCATGTGGCCTGACTTCGGATCAGAAGATTGAGGGTTCAAATCCCTTCATGGTCGGAGGCAGAACTTCCAGAGACTGACGGACGGAGGAACTGCAGCAATGTTTCCTGGAAAACCTCACCATTTCATTGAAACCATGTTGGAACTTTGTCCATGAGGTCACATGGTCTGGAAGAAGCCCCAGTTCCAGCTGACAGAAGTCTGCTTCTGATCCATCAGATCTACCTAGCAACAGAAGCAAAGCTTCACGTGTTGCAGCAACAGTTTCCATGTTTGGGAGGATCTTCTGAAGAACAGCTCAGTTCCAGATCACATCATGATGTTTGATGTTTTCTTCATTCCAGGAAATCATCTGTGTCTCCTTTGATCTGTGCTGAGTCAGCACTTTGACTTCTTTTCAACTTTAGATCCATCACTTACAATCAAGGATTTATTGATAAATAGGATTTATTGACAGAAAATAAAGAGTAAATATATTTATCATCCAGCAGTGATTGTAGGTCTTTTATTTTGAAATTCTGATCATCATGGTGGGATTTCTAGATCTGCATGAACTCATCCTGAATCCAAAAGACACTGGAGCATCAAAGAATCCAACCCATCTCTGCCAACATGAGGCTCTTACTTTGAAAAGTCTCAGACTTCCTGCAGGGAAACAGGCTTTCTGCTGCTGCACTGACAGATGTGCACCAGCTTGAAAGAGCTTCCTGACTGAGGAGCTGCAGACTTTCTCCTGCAGAGCAGCAGCTGACTTCAGCGTCGTCATGGGAACACAGTCTGCTGCTGCTTCTGGAAACGTCTTCAAGGCTGTGGTGGGACTTGTTGGTCTGGAGGACAGATTCTGGGAGCAAATGCTGCTTCAGCTTCAAGCTTCAGCTCTTTTCTTCTGGCAGAGCTTAGAAGAAATGGAAACCTCCTTTGTTCTGACTGTTTGCTCCAAATCCCAGATTCAGGAATTCCTCCAAGAAGTTCAGCTCAGAGATCATCAGCAGAGAAAAGCCTGAAGTTCTGATGGCAACAGAACATGATCAATATTATTGATCCACATGGAATCCAGAAGAAACTCTGAGGTGAAGACATGAAGACACAAGCTTCAGAGACATGAGGAGAAGTCAGAGTGGATTCATTCTGGACTTTCTTCTCACATCTTCTCTTCACAACATCTTTGTCTTTGATCCTTCAAATCTTCTGAAATCTGATCATCCATGGATTGTTTTTGTGGATCAGATCCAGAGTTGCTGAAAGTTCTGCTGCCCTCTGCTGGTCAAAGTGTCCAAACAGCAGAGAGGAGATTCTCTGGGATTCCTTGGAGTCCAGATTCTCCTGGATGTGAACAGTCTCTGCTTCTGGAACAGAAGAGTCCTTCTCAGAGCAGCATTGAGGATCTGTTCTGTCCGGCTGAGAGCGCTCCCTGCTGGTTTCTGTTCTGCTTGGAGCACACTTCAACATGAACTTCATTTCCCATCATTCCATCTGTCAGGAGAGAACAGCTGCAATCAGCTTCCTTCAGGAATGACTGCAGCTAGAAGGATCTTTCATTCTTCAGCACCACCAGGACCCACATCCAGCCCATCAACAGCCAGAACATCAGTGACATCAGCGTCTGATCTTCATCACATCATCATCATCATCACCCCTACGTTTTTACAATCTGATGGATTTCAGTCTTTCTGCAGCTTCTCATCAACTGGATTGTCAAATATTTACATTTCCTGTTTTATGTTTCAAATGTTGAAGAAAAATCTTTCCAGTTTCAAAAAGATGAGACTAATAAAGTTCTTGGAAAGACCCTGTCTTCTGCTGTTATTTGTAGCACAGCTGAGTAGGTTCTTCATAGACAACATGTTGCTCTGCCAATGTGCCTTTGGGCCAACTTGATTGGGCTGTTTGGAAGTATAATGAGGATGAATGAGAGCCTCCATCAGATCATGTTTCTGCTGTTTTTCAGAATCTGAACCTGAAAGCTGTCTGTCATATTTATGCAGCCTTTTTCAATAGAAACTGATCAAAACTGCAGATTCTATTGATTTCTCCATCAGATTTATGTCTAGGCGTGTAACGATATGCTAAAATCTCAATTCAGTTCCATTCAGAGTCTCAGGGTTCGGTTCCATGTTTCGGTTCGGTACGGCTGTTTAACAAATCTGCCTGGTATGAACTTCTATTTTATGAACTATTAATTTATTGTTATGTATGGTGTGTGTTTGTGTGAGTTTTTATCTTCTACTATGAAGCTGTCTAACCTGATCATTGTTGCTGATTTTAACATACACATTAATGATGACCCTGACCTCTTTGCCAGAAGTTTCAGTCTCATGAACAACCTTGTTTTTACATTAGGTATGCATTATGACTATTTTTTCTGAGGACATTTTTATTTCTGATGATCATTGTTTTTTTTTTTACTTTTCTTTCTCTGTGTCACCCTTGTCTGCACATAGAGAAGTTATCTCTCACATGCTTAACTCCTCCTCGGCTGAGACCTTTTCTAACACTTTTAATCTGGTCCTCTCTCCGTGCACAGATGTTAATTTGTTATTATGCACTTTTAATAATTACTGTCTTTCTATTTTAGATGGAGTCTGTCCCATTAAAACTAGACTGGACCCTGTCACTAAGGTTTCCGCTTGGATAAATGACAGCATTAGGCGTCTGAAACGATCTTACAGAAAATCAAATGGTTATGGAAAAAAACTCATTTACATGTTCATCTACTTCATCTGAAGGATCTTTTAGTTTTTTTTAACAATGCTGTTAGACATGCGAGGGCTGCTTACTTCACCAATCTCATTTCTAAAAGCAGAGGTAATCCTAAAGTGTTTCTATTCAACACCATTAGTGATGTTGTGATGCCCAGTCCCCATCCATTCAAATGACAATTGTGATAGGTTTTTTTATTATTATTTTTTATTAACAAAGTCAGATCTGTGAGAAGCTCTCTGTGTCACACAGCTGGTCTTGGTTCAGTTCCTAGTCCACCTCGGCCTGTAAGTTTAGGCCGCATTTACACTGCATGGTTCAAGTGACCCAATTCCGATAGTATCCTCTCATGTGGCACAGATCGGATATGACATGTGACCATGTAAGCAGGACAAAAGCGCATCGATTCCGATTTTCTCTGTGATGGTGTGGCACCGTCAGATGGCGAGGTGTCAAACTTCTTGAATAAAGAAAGAACCTCCTCACCTTGGCTCTTCTGCATCCTTTTCCGACGGGACTCCGTCACATTATGGTGTCAGAAGTGGGATCGCAGAGGAGACCACAAAAAGGTGAGGACGCAGAGGCGGGGAGGAAGATCTGCAGGCACAGCTCCGTTCCAGGAAGTCAATCCTCAAAGGAAGAGGGGGTGGATCCGGATGGCCTCGGCGGTGCATCAGGCCTGGCCAGGGGCCCTGAAAGACCTACGGCGTCCAACTCAGCGCTCATGACGAGTGGCAGACCTCGCGGACAGCAAGGGCAGACCGCCGGAGCACGGAGACGGCCGGAGGCGGGATGGGCACACTGCCTGGTTCCACTGCCGCCTACACAGGCGTTGAAGGCCTGCGCGGAGATGGACAGGGGGCGGACCCTTGTCTACCGGGTATTCCACGGGGTGCTTCGGGAGAAGCGTAACATCTCGCCAGGAACTTGCTGTCGGTGGCTCCGATCGGCTAAGGTGCCATCCGGAAGGAGACCAGTGGGGGCGTGTGGCCAATGTAAGGGCCTTTGCTGGGGCTGGGACCGACCGGAGCGGCGCACCGAGGAGCAGATCGAAGGGGTCGCTGTCATGGAGCAGCTGCAGCCCGTGCATCCATCCGGCGTCGGGACGTGGGTGGAGGAGGGTTTGACTATTTCACTTGTTGAATAATGTTCCCACAAATATAAGAATATAAATGAAATTGAAATAAACATACACCGTACCAATGGCATCAACAAAGTCATCCAAGCATTGAAATGTTTGTTTTTCAGCTCACTATGACTACCAGACAAAACCCCCACCTGCACACTGTCACCTGGTTAAATACCTCTTCCCATCTACCTACCTGGTAGATTAGGATTTACATTTTCCTTATACTGCCCCCTGCTGCTATGGAGTTGATCCTACCTGGAAGAATCCTCAAAATCAATGTTCAGGAGCAAAAATAAAGAAAATACAAGACAAAAAGGCAGGATCTTAACAAATCTTAACAGTATTTATTGATCATTTTATTTTAGTGTAAACTTACACCAGAAAATATTCATAAGAATACTAATAAGGTACCAGAGTGAAAAGCAGCAGATTAAAAGGACTTAATAGATCAAATCTTAACGATACCTATCTCCAATAAATGTTAACTCTACTAGATGTTAGCTCTAATGATTCAAAACAACTCATTCCTATTATCTAAAATAATTCATGTTGTGAACAATTTTTGCACATTTTGTGAAACTCATTGCCTAGTATCATTACACATAGACTAAATTGTATTGATCCTTTACTTTTTTGCTTTTGATAATTGTGGCTTAGAGAAGATGAAAACCTAAAAAAGCTGTCCAAGAAAGTCAGGATAAGACAAAACAAGACTTTATTGATCCCCGGAGGGAAATTCAGTTATTACAGCAGCAAAACAAGAAATATGGCAGTTAGAAAAACAAATAATCAGTAAAAATTAAAATAGTAATAAAAGTACAAGTAAAAGTACACGTCATAACTAAACAAGCAAACACCGCAGCAGTTTCAGCAGTTCTAAACTGTGTCATTCTATAGTCTAACAGCTGTTGGGATAAAGGACCTTCTGTAGCAAATCATACATCAAAACAACCAAAGTTTTTTTTTTTTTGTTTTTTTTAGAAAAATTCCTTTACTCCCTTGTGCCTTCCTCTGATGAAATTACTTCATCAATATGGCATGGAGGCCATCAGCCTGTGTCTCTGTGTACATGAAATGAAAGCTCAGGTTGTTATGGAGTACATTAGAACATTGGGGTTTTACTCCAGGAGTTTTAAGCATTAAAAACTCACTTTAAAATATTTAATTTTCTAAGATACAGAACTTTTTCTCCCCGTACAATAAAGTCTTCTGCTGTGGTACAGAGGATGAAAGGTCGACCTCTTATCAGAAAATTTTTGAATTTAGAGTTTACACTAAATCCTTACATTCATTCACCCATTTTCTTAACAGTTTTTTCCCTTTCGGCTTCACGGGGTTGCCGGAGCCTATCCCGGCCACTTGGGCGTAGGCAGGGGACAACCTGGACAGGTCGCCAGTCTGTCGCAGGGTAGAACCCTGCAGTCACACACCCATTCACACCTATGGACAATTTAGAGTTGCCAAATAACCTATGAAGCATGTTTTTGGACGGTGGGAGGAAGTCTGAGATCCCAGAGAGAACCCACGCATCCATGGGGAGAACATGCAAACTCCACACAGAAAGGTCTTGTTTTTCATGTCCCCCAGCCGGGACTTGAACCGGGGGCCTTCTTGCTGTGAGGCAAGAGCGCTAACCACTGTGCCACCGTGCAGCCCTCAATCCTCACAGTGTCAAGAAAAAGTCTTACAAGTTCTAATGTGTCTTTTGAAAAAAACCTTTTTTACATTCTTTACAAGAAAAAGGTTTTTCTCCTGTGTGGGAAAGCCTTAGTGGTCAAGGCAGAAGAGCACCATCTACTGGCGTACAGAAGAGAAGCGCCATCTGTTGAACTTGTCCGGACATGCCTCTACACTCACAATCAGCAGAGAAGCAGTTGCCAGAGGTGTAAAGCTGTAAGGATTCACTGTGTGTTTCCCCTTCTCTTTGTGTGCGTTCTTGAGGAAATGTAAGTCATTCCTGCTTCTCATTTATCAATAATTTTGTGATTTATTTTATATTATAAGATATTTATTTCATATTATAACATGTTGTGGAAGTTTGAGTTCTTTGAATATCTGTCTTTAGTTATACTTCTACATCATCCTACACACATGGATGAAGGCAACAGCTGCTGTAGTTCATCATCTTCCAATGTTAATCAATAAAAGAAGAAACTACAGTCTCTTCTCCAAGTGCCATGATTCTCTGACCGGAATCCTGGTCCATGATCTGCCTCCTCAACCAGAAATCTTTAAGCGAGTCTCGACCCCCCTCGCACATCCTGTGTCAGTTCTCATGTGTTTTTTGAGATGAGTTATTTGACTAAAACTTTTATCACATTCTTGACAAGAAAAAGGCTTTTCTCCTGTATGAGTTCTCATGTGTGTTTTGAGATGAGATATTTGACTAAAACTTTTATCACATTCTTTACAAGAAAAAGGCTTTTCTCCTGTGTGAGTTCTCATGTGTAATTTGAGATTAGATGTATCATTAAAACTTTTATCACATTCTTTACAAGAAAAAGGCTTTTCTCCTGTGTGAGTTCTCATGTGTCTTTTGAGATGAGATATTTGACTAAAACCTTTATCACATTCTTGACAAGAAAAAGGCTTTTCTCCTGTGTGAGTTCTCATGTGTTTTTTGAGATGAGATCCATCACTAAAACTTGTATCACATTCTTTACAAGAAAAAGGCTTTTCTCCTGTGTGAATTCTCATGTGTGTTTTAAGACCAGATATTTGACTAAAACTTGTTTTACATTCTTTACAAGAAAAAGGCCTTTCTCCTGTGTGAGTTCTCATGTGTATTTTGAGATTAGATGTATGACTAAAACTTTTATCACATTCTTTACAAGAAAAAGGCTTTTCTCCTGTGTGAGTTCTCATGTGTCCTTTGAGACAAAATCGGTGACTAAACTTTTTCTCACATTCTTTATAAGAAAATCTCTTATCGTCTGCATGGATTCTTGTGTGAATTCTGAACTGAGATTTGTTACAAAAGCTTTTACCACATTCTTTACAGATATAACATCTTTCATCAGACCCTGTTTCCATGTAGTTAGTAATTATTCTTGAGTTTTTACCAGACTTGATAGAGGAAAGTCTCTCTTCTTTTGGAGATTGATTGTATTTCTTACCCAGATTTGTCTTCTTGGAATTTTTTCTTACATCAGTGTTGCACTGACTTTCTGACATGTAAGAGCTGTCCACACTTTGGACATGACTTCTGTCTCTTTTCTTCCTCTGATCTCTGTTCTGTGGGTCTGTCTCTTCATCTGTAGTTGATGTTAATTCTGTCTCTTCATCTGTAGTTGATGTTGATTCTGTCTCTTCATCTGTAGTTGATGTTGATTCTGTCTCTTCATCTGTAGTTGATGTTGATTCTTCATGTCGGTTTCCGTCTTCATCCTGACTATCAGTTACATTAAAGCTCTGCTGATTATTTGGATCTGCTTCACTGTTCTCATCTACTTCATAAGTAGGAATCTCCATCGAGGTATCAGTCTCCTGCCTAAGCTCAAGATGTTCTTCATCCTGACTGATGCAGAGTTCCCTTGGTTCCTCTTTAATGTGTGGTGGTTTTGGTTTCCCCCATTTCTCTTCATTTTGTGGTGGTTCTGGTTCCTCCTGTTCCTCTTTAATCTGTGGAGGTTCTGGTTCCTCATGTTCCTCTTTAATCTGTGGAGGTTCTGGTTCCTCATGTTCTTCTTTAATCTGTGGAGGTTCTGTTTCCTTCTGCTCCTCTTTAATCTGTGGAGGTTCTGGTTTGTCCTGATTTTCTTTAATCTGTGGATGTTCTAGTTCCTGCAGTTCCTCTTTCATCTGTGGTGGTTCTGGTTCCTGCTGTTCCTCTTTCATCTGTGGTGGTTCTGGTTCCTGCAGTTCATCTTTAATCTGTGGTGGTTCTGGTTTATCCTGTTGCACTCTGACATTTCTCTGCCGGTTGCAGAAATCTTCTTCAGTCTCATAGTGCTGGGGGAAAACTTCAGGGACACAAACACAGAAAGGAGCCTTATTCTTTAAAAGGACTTTACAGCTTGTCAAACAACAATAAATATCAAAAACCTAACCCCCCCCCCCCCCCAATGTGTTAACTGTGCCGAGGAGGTGGAACTAATGTTACTCGCGGTATTCCGGTATTCTCAATGGTTTCTGCTCTCGCATGCCTATAGAGGGGGTCAGAGCATGGCCGCGCACAGCGCAAGAGTGTTTGTGTGTGAGCGCATGTTCTGTTTATGTAGCTCAGTTATGGAGGGTCCGAACGGTTCAATGAACCCCGAAGGAAGATCTGTCTTCCACGGTCAGAAATGTCATTGCAGTTCAGGTTCAACAGCTACAGTGGTGGACAAAATTGTTGGTACCCCTCAGTTAAAAAATAAATTCCACAAGGCTCACTGAAATTACTTGAAAGGTTCAAAAGTAACAATAAATTACAATGTATTGAAAATTAAATAATCAAAATCAGCCATCACGTTTGAGTTGTTGATTAAGAGAATTATAAAAAAAAATAAAAAAATAATGAAAGGGGCTGGACAAAAATGATGGTCCCTCCATAAAAGACTGAGAACTAATTGCCCAGGGGGGTCATGACAAACTCAGGTATGTCCCTTAATTGACAACACAGCTGTTTTCAAACCCATAATCAGTCAGTCTGCCTATTTAAAGAGAGACAAATAGTCAAGAGACTGTTTGGTGAAAAGGTGTGTACCACACTAAACATGGAGAACAGAAAGCCAAGGAGAGAATTGTCCCAGGACATTAGAAACAAAATTATAGACAAACTATAGCCGCGTTTACATGGGCAAAAGTAATCGGAAAGAACGCCTGATCGGAAGAAAAATGTGTCATGTAAATGCGCTGTTTGGAATAGTCTGCCCGGATCAGACTCGTTCAGATCAAAATTTCTTTCCGATCGAGATAGGGGCTCCGGTGCCAGTGGACCGAGTGAACCTCTCTGAGCAGAGCCGCCGGATTTATTAATATGTGTTTGAGGGGAAGATGCTTTGTTACGTGTGCGTTTTGTTGTTTTGCTATGTGTGAGAATTTCGGACAGTGAGCCGACCCGCCGCTCTGGGTTAGTGACTGCCGGACTCATGAGAACCAAGCAGAGCTCGAGCCACCAGCTCACACAGCGGCTTTATGGCGGTGTGTGAGCTTTTCAAAGC
>JAUDJI010001403.1:0-10663 GCA_037389245.1 Oryzias sinensis | reverse complement strand
CAAGCGGACTACGACCTTGATATTTTGGCCGCATTTACACTGCAGGTCTTTATGCCCATATCCGATTTTCTGACTATATCCGATTTTTTTGATGACCCGCTTACATCATCTTTTAAAAGTGACCCGAATCCGATATTTGCATTTACACTATACAATGCTGAAGCTATCAAACGTAGACGTTCTGAGGACTACGTAACAGCATTTCCGCCTTCCGCGGACCTCCTTCTGACTTTTGTGTGACTGCGGTTGTCAGGGAGGTAACGCAGCGACGGATGGAGGCGTTGCCTTGGGTGCTCCTGAGGGGATGCACGGGAGAGGAAAAGGGGGGCTGCTCGGCCGGCTTATGTGCTCTCTCTGAGTTTCGAATAAGGGCGTGTTTGCAGACGTGCTGTAATAACAGTTTGATCCAAGTGTCGAACCTTTCCTGCGCGATGACTTCTCTTTTTCCGACTGTGGTCAGAAACGCACGGGAGATTTTCTCCAGGGCCGAAGGCGGATTCTACTTCGGGGTTCACTTTCCCGTTCGGAACCTTCAGCCTCCAGAGAGAGTTAAGAAAGACTCCAAAACAGATCTTTTGGGAAGACACCTTCTTTTTATTACAGTTCTCCGACACTCTCCCGCTCCGCGCTCACATCCCCTCTCCTCTCCTTACACACACACACAGCACGCGTGGTCCCCATCACATACATGCCCACACTCCGCAACACAAGCAAAGAAATAAATGGCTTCTTGCCTGTTCCATAGCAACGGTGTCCCGCTTGATTAGTTATTGTTTGCGTCCCGACTGGGCCTGGACCGGAAATTACAGCGGTTTCTGACTACGGTCTGAAGCCTTAGGCTGAAAGGTAACACGCTGACAGCAATATGAGCGCACAAAATTCACCTTAATAAGTCGTGTGATCTCAGTTGGTGGTATACGACATACGACTCGCATTTACTGGTGAATATCCGATTTGTCTGCTTACATGGCACACGCAAATGCACGTATCCAATTCGTATCCGATTTATTTCCACATATGAATGAGGCCTGTATCCGATCTGAGAAAAACCAAATCCATGCGCTTTTGTCCTGCTTACACGTTCACCGGTCATATCCGATCTGTGCCACATGAGAGGAAAAAATCGGAATTGGGTCATTTGAACCATGCAGTGTAAATATGGCCTTAGTGTGGGCCAGCTTCGTGCTCTATGAAACCATAGAAAGTTTTAGATAGATAGTTTTTGTCTTGCCCCCATAAGCAGAGTGCTCACGATCATTGAACCTTTGTGGAAAATAAATGCCAACTTGAAGCGTTTTCTGCCCAAACCGAGGGGAGGCTGGTCACCAATCTCTCTCTCTCTCTCTCTCTCTCTCTCTCTATTTATCCAGTTATTTCCATTAAGGCTTAAACTAGACAGCAGCAGGAGAATCTCAGCAGAGAGAAGGAGGAGATGTTTTTTCAGGAAAATAAAGAGTTGGAGGAGGAAACCCACCATGATCTCTGTTCCACAACTGTCACTGCTAAAGTTGAACTTCAGCATGTGACTCTCGGGGTCCATCACACCTTTGCAGTTCTTGTCACTGAGGTGTAGGTGAGTGTAGTCGATGCCGTTTTCCTTCAGGAGACAACCCACCAGAGTGAGTGAGGCAGTGTTGTCCTTACAGACAGTTGGACCTCCTGAACATGTGAACAATGAGTCAATCTATGAAATGTAGTCCTTTTTAAGTTCTGATAATCAGGTCTCACAGCTGACATACCCAGTCTGTTCTGTTCAGTGTACTCTGAGGCATAAATGGCTCTACAGCGGCAGTCAGTTTTTCGGTGGATATCTCCACAGAACTCATGATCACTGCATTTGTCCTGACAGATGGGCTCAGGGTGGTCTGTAGAGAAGAACAAGTGTGTTACTCTGAGAATGTAGGAGCTTTGACAAACAAAGATCATTTCTGTAACGTTCTTACGGCACTTAGCTGCTGTCCACCAGTTCTGCACGGTAGCTTGACTGTTCTGGCAGGCTTTGGCGTAGGCCTCCAGGAACTGACACCTGAGACCGTCCACTGCAGGATATTTGCACAAAGTCTCAGTGCAGGCAATTATGTATGACTCTGGATCAACATGAATGTTACAGGAGGAGAATGGTGCAGATTTCAGGATGTTACATCTGTTCAATGCAGGAAAGAGAAGAACAGGGAAGACATTAAACAGATTTTATCATTTATATTACTTCTTTATCACTAGCTGCATTTACATGGAGAAAAGTAATAGGAAATAACACCTGATCAGAATAAAAATGCAAAGATGCAAACTGTTCAGAATACTCTGCCCCGATCAGACTCATTCAGATCAAAATTTCTTTGCAACGAGATAGGTGGGTTATGCCGATTGTTGATCCAATCATGGTGGATATAAGCAGTTTATTCCAATCGTGGGTAACTACAGCGTTGGCTTTACGTAATGCGTAGATGGTGTGGTAACATGTATCTGAGCAGAGCAGCATCGCTTTGTGTTTGCAGGCAGGGCAGTGTGCTTTGTTACAGTGTTTGCTTTGGGGGAAGCTTTGAACCGCAGTCCGTCTGGCTGCTCTCCATGGAGGCAACCTTTAAAAGCACCATTTGGACCTCCAGTCTGTGAGAAGGGAGCCTTGCAGCAACAAGCCTCCACTGTAGCTTGGCCCTCTTCTCCAGTTTGTTTTGGACTTCACCTGTTTATTAGTGTGTGGCACTTTAGTATTGTGTTTTTGTATTTTGTAGTTTTTTGTGGTTTTGTGCCCACTCTGTTTAGTCTTTTGGTTTGTAGTTATGTTAAAGTGAAGCTGTAGGGGTGAACTGCCATTTTCTTTAGTACTTGTTTTCTCCTGTTTTGTTAGTCCAGGGAGGTTAGTATGTCATTGATTTCCCTTTTCTTTCATTTATAGGTAAGATTACAAGATTTCAGTAAGTTGGGGTTTTGTATGTTGTTTTGGCCTTGGTTCACCCTGAAGCCTTTTTGCTTCACTTTTAGTTATTAATGTTGTTGATTTGTAAATAATCGTGTAATATTTTGTATGGAGACATTTGTTTGGTTTGTTTGTTAATTTCAATTCGGTAGCCAAAACAATTTACTGTTATGTTATGCCCCCTAGGTACCCCTAGACTCAGAAAGGGGCCTTACAGTTGCCCACACCGATCTTTTAACTACATCCAGAGTTAAATGTTGTTGTTGGCATGTAGTAGCCTAATCCTAAGCCTCCTTAAGGCCCCGTTCTGTCAAGAAAAACGCACTGGCAGCATGGATAAAAAAAATGTGCTTACTTTTCAATCACAGCAGTGATATTGATGGTGTCGTCAGCAGGGTCTACATACTGTTGCTGACAGCTGCAGATAAAAAACAACACACAGTCTGGCCTGTTCTATTTCTGCATCAAACAGCAGCAGAGCAGCAATCAGTGAGACTCTGACTTTGTGATCAGATGTTACCTGGAGTCATTGGACAGCCTTGAGGATGAGGAACTGCTAGAGTCTGCACACAGACCCGTAAAAGTGTAACTGACAGGTACATCCATGTAGACCTGAGCTGTGGTTCCATCAAAGAACAGAGACACAGGTGAGCCATTGAGTGAAATATTGGCAGTGACTCCAGTCTGGTCCTTGGAGAGACCAACACCATTAAATGTCTGGACTGAACCACTGAGGATCACAGGTGAGCCTCCCACCTGTTGGACAGCAGACAGATTGAAGGAGGAAACAGTCAGTAAAACTAAATCATCTTCAGAGCAGAGGAGGTGTGGAGGAGATCAACTCATGAGGTTTTAGGCAGCTTACCAGGACTCTGTGTCCTTGTAGCAGCTGAATGTCATCACCCTGACTGAAGTCCAGAGTGACACTGTCCACAAAGCTCACATCTCTGCGACGCCGTTCCATAAAGTTGGCCTTCAGAGAGAATCCAGTAGACTGATCCTGCAGCAGAGTGTACTCACACCGGTCTGACACTGAGTTCATTTGTCCTCTGAAGTCAATGACGGTGGGACCGGTCACTGTGCAGAGTCCTTTCACCGAACAGCTGATAGAGGTTATGAGGAAAAAAAACATCTTTGTAAACCACAGCTGAGGCCTGCAGCCACTAGAGGGCTCTGTGTTGTTTTCTGAAGCGCTCCTCAAAGCCAAAGACAAACATTTATTTGGTCTCGTGTTTATTTTTCTGATGAATTTTAATGAGATTTAATACCCATTTATACAAATGAACAGGTGCACACCAACAAATTGTTCAGTAGATGATGTGAGATATATATAATTAAAATCAATAATGTAATTACGGTTTGTTGCCGTCACATTGCTTAGATGAGTCACACCTGCTTGTAGAGCTAACACTGGTATTGCTGGATATCAGAGTACAGTTGTCAAGACTTTGGCTTGTAGTTCCAGGTTTCACCCCAAAGCCTGAGAAATGAAGGAGACAAATCCACCAGTTCAGACACACTGACTGGGCTGTATCATCAATGTATCATCCTCCTGTTAACCTATAAGGCCTTACATGGTATGGCCCCGTCGTACATTAAGGACTTCATAGTCCCTTACCACCCAAACAGGACATTTTGCTCGCAAAATGCAGGACTGCTTGTGGTTCCTAGAATCAGTAAAAGTACAGTTGGAGGTAGAGCGTTTAGCCACCAAGCCCCTGTTATATGGAATAAGCTCCCAGCTCATGTAAGAGAGTTTCTACATTTCTATTTATAATTTCTATTTATATTTATTTTTACATATCTATTTGTTACAGTTTCTGAAAACATTCCTCTTTGGACAGGCTTATTGTCAGACTAGTTTTCAGAGATTATTTAACTTAATGTTAAAATCTTTAAATTAAACTTAATAACAATAACTATTTATTTTAAAAGGCTGCTAAAAGTTGAAGCTGGGGTAACTATGGTGCACTGGGGTTCTGTCGTCTTTCCTCCTGTACTTCTCCCCTCCTTCTCTCCTCTATTCTTGATCATTATTCATCATTTAGTTCTCCACGCCTCTGTTTGGTTCAGTGCGATTCATGTACTGTCCCTCTTTCCAGATTGCAGTTGGCTCATCCATGCTCCTGTACCTGGCTGTGGATCCTGTCTACGGCTCGACTCCATGCCCCCTGCCGTCTCCCCAACTGCAGCTGGATGAAGCATATCTGCTGGACTTTAAATATGAAGTTGTATAATTAGATAAGTTAATTCTTCTCTATGAGTTCTGGTAATTCGCCTGTCCTTCCTGGGGGAAGATCCCTCCTACATGTGGGCACCCTGAGGTTTCTTCGTTTTTTCCGGAATCCGTTTTTTTTTAGGAGTTTTTCCTTACCACAAAGGGGGGTCTAAGGGCAGGGATGCCAGTTTAGTTTAGTCAGTTTGTTAGTTCAATTTAGTATTTTCCTATTGAACTCTATGTATTCATGATCCTTTTGATTTTTTGTTTAACTTTTTCAATTACTGATACGAAGCCCATTGAGACGGCTCTTTGTTGTGAATTTGGGCTATACAAATAAAATTGAATTGAATTGAATTGAATTAGTGTTTGATTAGACATAGAACCTAAACAAGAGTCATTTAGTAACCTGAGATTCTGCTGCCACTGGTGTCAGAATATACTTGAAAAACGTTTTGAGTAGTCGTCACGTTTTCTACCACATCTCCATTTACAGAACACTAACAAACTAGAAAATAAAAACACAAATGAGTTTAAGAAACAAAAATAAATCAAATGAAAAAAGTTTAGAAGAAAAAAAATGCAATTCCTTCTGCATTAAAGCAATCAGAATATTTTAAAATAAATTTAACGTATAAACTGTAATTTAACATGTTATCTTTAAAAACACTCATTCATTTAAAACTTACGTTTTGTTGAGGGGACTCATAATTTTGATTTGATTTTAAATTGTTTATTTCAAGCAATCAA
Source organism: Oryzias sinensis (assembly GCA_037389245.1). NCBI lineage: Eukaryota > Metazoa > Chordata > Actinopteri > Beloniformes > Adrianichthyidae > Oryzias > Oryzias sinensis. The sequence goes on along the minus strand of JAUDJI010001403.1, from coordinate 4,778 downwards.
ATTAGAATACGCAAAGCAATACAATCATCAGTTATACATTCATGCAATGACGAATCAGACTTTGGATAATTAGACATATTAATAAATATTGCTTGAAAGGGAGAGGAAGAAAGCGAACTTATATAATCCCACCCTGTTATACCGTAACCATTCTATTACATGATTTATCATTATCCGGTTCCTAGCTTTTATCAGACAGAATTAAGAATCATAAAGTATCAATAAAGCACATGACAAAGATGAATTACCTAATTATTATGTAAAAAATAACTAAAAATAAATTTCAGAAGTCAACATGGCGAATGCAGATCAGTTATCCAAAATATATGCAGATTATATTACTCATAAAAGTCATTGATACGATTAAAAAATAATACTATATCAGTAAAATAGACATAATACTGTTTCAGAGATTTTCATGGCGAAATTTCATAAAGTATCAAAAGTTAAAAATATGTGCAAAATGATGCTACATTAGGAAAAATCATGAATCAATTTATTATTTTTTGGAGCAAGTGAAGTAATATCATTAAAAGTCAATCAATTTAACCATTTTCAATAATTTATTAATCATTTGTTTTACTATTTTTTGTATTTTTTTGTATTTTCTTTTTATGATAAAGTAATGCTCTGAGGAAAAATAAAAAGGGTCCAAAATCTGTCGATTGTCCAAGGCTGTTATTCCTGCTTCTACTGATTAACAGCAATTGTTCTGGTTTTAAACAGTTTATAGTTCTCTTCGATGTTATGTCTGCAGACATTAGATGGAGGTCCATATCCTTCTTCAGCTGATATCGGCGGCGCCTCAGAGTTGAGGTCAAGTTGTCTGCATGTCAGAGCTTAGCTGTTAATTAGGTCTCTTCAGACTTATGGAGAAAGTGTTGCATCCAGGCGTCATATTTCTTGAAATTATTTGGCTCTTTGATTTATTACTGCATGTTGTTTCAGACGTCCATGATCAAACACTTCTCAAAATCCTTCATGGTGTTCACAACCAGAACCTTGGCCCGGTCCGGTGGACCGAGTGGTTTGACGTAAATTCTGCAGCCTTTAACCCAAGAGTTCTCAATCTGCTTACGCTTCCTGAGTAGCCTGGCATGTTTGGCGATTTCAGCATTCCTTCTGGTCAGATGGTCGTTCAGATAAGCAGCAGATCCCTTCAGATTCTTTCTTTGGTTCATCAGAGCTAGCTTGTGTTTTTGATTTACAAAACCTGATGAGGATCGCTGGTTTATCCGTCTCCTTTCCCCTGGAGAGCTGGTGGCAGGTCTCGATGGTGTTGAGATCCAGGGAAATCCCTTTAGATGTGAGAAATTATTCCACTAGATGTTCCAGAGACTCTCAACCGCTCTCCGTTTCAGAGCTCCTAGCGCTATTAGCATTAGCAATGTTAACTCCAGCTGCATTTAGCTTTGCCTGAAGTTTGATCGGTACTCTAGTGAGAATGACATATTTCATCCTTACTTGTTGTTTCACAGTATTTTCTCCAGAATGTCGACCCGGTTATCACGTTCCGAGCGCGGAGCCTCATGAATTCTTCCAATAGCACTAAGAGCGGTGTTAGCTTAGCATTCACTTGTTCCATAGAGGGATACAACGTAGCTTGGATATCATAAAGAGACTTTATAAGGTCTTTGTATTCCTGGTTTTTCTTAGGGCCAGGGTCAGTTCTCTTTTTGTGGAGAAATCCACTTTTTTTAGTCATTTGAAGATAGTTGTATAGCCGCCGTGAGCCCCTACACGTCCCGCTGTAACCCGGAACCGGAAGTTTTTGTTGAGATATTTCTGGTTCCGGGTTGCTGAGCGGACGCGTGTGTGGCTCGCGGCGGCTATACAGCTATCTTCACATGACTTAAAAAGTTGATTTTCTCCAAAAACGAGAGCTGACCATGGCCCCCAAGAAAAACACTGACTACGAAGACCTTAAAAAGTCTCTTGATGATCTCCAAGCTGCTTTGTATTCCTTTATGGAACAAGTGAATGCTAAGCTAACTCAGATCTTGGATCTAATGGAAGACTTCCGAAGATTCCGAGCTCAAAACGAGCAATGAGAAAACCGGGTCGACATTCTAGAGAAAAGACTGGATGATGTGGAACAACAAGTAAGGATGAATAATGTCATTCTCACTGTATTTCCGATCAAACCTCGGGCAAAGGTAAATGCAGCTGGAGATAACATTGCTAATGCTAATACCGCTAGCAGTCCTGAAAAGGAGAGTGGTGGAGAGTCTCTGGAACATCAAGTGGAATCATTTCTCACGTCCAAAGGGATTTCCCTGTATCTAAACACCATCAAGACCTGTCACCCGCTCCCCAAGAGAAAGGAGACGGATAAACCAGTGATCCTCATCAGGTTTGTGAATCAAAAACACAAGCTAGCTCTGATAAATCAACGCAGGAATCTGAAGGGATCTGCTGCTTATCTGAACGACCATCTGACCAGAAGGAATGCTGAAATCGCCAAACATGCCAGGCTACTCAGGAAGCGTAAGCAGATTGAGAACTCTTGGGTTAAAGGCTGCAGAATTTACGTCAAACCACTCGGTCCACCGGACCGGGCCAAGGTTCTGGTTGTGAACACCATGAAGGATTTTGAGAAGTGTTTGATCATGGACGTCTGAAACAACATGCAGTAATAAATCAAAGAGCCAAATAATTTCAAGAAATATGACGCCTGGATGCAACACTTTCTCCATAAGTCTGAAGAGACCTAATTAACAGCTAAGCTCTGACATGCAGACAACTTGACCTCAACTCTTAGGCGCCGCTGATATCAGCTGAAGAAGGATATGGACCTCTATTTAATGTCTGCACACATAACATCGAAGAGAACTATAAACTGTTTAAACCAAGAAGAATGGCTGTTAATCAGCAGAAGAAGAATTGCCAACCTTGGTCATTCGACAAAATATGGACCCTTACTTCACAGCATTACTTTATCATAAAAAGAAATAAATAAATGAAAAAAAAAAGAAAAATTCCTGAAACAGTGTTATGTATATTATACTGATATAGTATTATTTTTTAATCATATCAATGACTTTTATAAGTAACATAATCTTTATATATTTGGATACTTCATTGCCATGTTGATTTCTAAAAGTTATTTTTTACAAAATAATAAAAGTTTTTTTTTTTTTTTTTTAAACTTGTCCTGTCCAACAGCTGGGCAGACAGATGAGAGCTGAGGGCCTATTGTGTTGGACATATTTTACTTTAACAAGAGGGGTTATTAATCTTCAGACACACCAAAGGTATGTCTGAATAAACCCCTTTTGTAATTAAGGCCAAACTTTATTAATTTCAATCATGTTTGAAAATCTTTGGTGTTGGACCGGACGGAAAAGGAAAGGAGGGAAGAAGAAAAAGGGATGTTACAGAGGGGGGGGGGGAGGATGATAGTGGGACGGGGGGGGATAAGACCATAAAGCAGCATAGAGCAGACAGGTTTACTAGTTGTTTATCATTACAGTAAGGTTCAAATGTAGTACAAAAAGGGCGGGGCCTGTCCACATACACACTGAAATGTTCTCAACACACCTGCTAGCTGCAAAAATGTCCACGTCAACATGTAAACAAAACAGATAGTGTTCACGCACGCATACCTATGCCTTTGAACCAACTACTGTCTTAACACGCCAGCGCCGCGAGGCCCCCAGAGCCAGAGAGCAGGGAAGCAAAGGGGGAAAGAGAGCGGCGCCCCAGCCCAACCAGGAGAGCAGCCCCCCCCCCGCCGCGCCGGAAGAGCCCAACGCAGGGCCCAACCCGAGAAGGGCACCCACGAGCACCCCATCACCACCAAGGAGTTCCGGGCATCCCCCCGCCCCAACCCCAGGTACGAGCCAGGACCCCCCAAGGGAGACCCACTCCGCACTCCAGGCAGCCACCCACCCGATCCACGGTTGGTCCAAGGAGGAGCAAGGCAGGGGCCAGCCACCCCTTACTTAAAATAATTTAAGTAAGTCATCTATGTCATGTGCTTTATTGATATTGAAAGATTCTTAATTCTGTCTGATAAAAGTCTGGAACTGGATGATGATAAATCATGTTAAAAAATTGTAACGGTATAACGGGGTGGGATTATATAAGTTCACTTCCTTCCACTCCCTTTCAAGCAATATTTATTAATATGTCTAATTATCCAAAGTTTGATTAGTTATTGTACGAATGTATAACTGATGATTGTATTGTTTTTGTGTATTATTCCTTTTTGATTGCTTGAATTGCCAATTGACATTATCTGTATTCTGGGGAGCTGCAGATAAAACAACACCAGGCACAAGACAATGATAATACTGAATTGTGCCCTTTTTGAATATATCTAAATTGCTGATATACGTTCGAAATAGCGTTTATCAATGACATGAAGGTCATATCCTACCAGTAACTGCAGAAAAGACGACTCCAGTGCTTGTGACGTTCTCAAACACAGAGATGAGGGTAAATGTGTATTTTGTTTGAGGATGAAGGTTGGTCACAGAGTAAGATATTGGTCCATTTCCTACTGGTGAAGTAATATTTTCTTGTCTGCCATCAAACTGAAGAAAAAAGCTAACATTGTTGTCTACTTTAGCCCACTGCAGATTGATGCTTGTCTCGTTTTGTCCAGTTGATGTGACATTTTTTGCATTTTGGGGAGCTGAAAATAAAACAACACAAGACAATGTTTATGCTTAATTGTGTGCTGTTTTGAAATAACTTTGATTGCTGACTTTGGTTTGAAATGGCTTTTATCAATTACATGAGGGTCATATCTTACCAGTTACTGCAGAAAAGAC
>JAUDJI010001402.1:0-10666 GCA_037389245.1 Oryzias sinensis | reverse complement strand
CCAAGCAGAGAGGGGAGGGGGAGGAGTCTGACAGAGGCACCATGACAGTACCCCCCCCTCAACGACCGCCTCCAGGCGGTCAAGGGCGGCGATCTGGGTGGGCGCGGTAGAAATCCTCAATGAGCGAGGGGTCCAAAATGAACGAGCGGGGAATCCAGGAGCGCTCCTCCGGACCGTAGCCCACCCAGTCAACCAGGAACTGGAATCCACGACCCCTACGACGGACATCCAGAATGCGGCTGACGTCATAGGCCGGAGCGCCGTCGATGACCCGGGCGGGTGGTGGGGAAGCGGACGGCGGGCACAGAGGACTGTCCTGAACTGGCTTGACCTGTGAGACATGGAAAGATGGATGTACCTTGAGAGCCTTGGGCAGACGGAGACGAACGCAGGAGGGGTTGATGACTTTCTCAATGACGTAAGGTCCAATGAATCGAGGAGCCAGTTTCTTGGAGGATGCTTGGATGGGGATGTTACGAGTAGAGAGCCAGACCCTTTGACCAGGTTGATAATCGGGTCCCACCACCCTGCGGCGATTGGCGAGGCGACAGTTGCTCTCCTTGGTGCGGAGGAGAGCAGCCTTAGTCTGATTCCACACGCGTTGACAACGCTGGAGATGATGTTGGACTGAAGGCACTGCCAAATCCAGTTCCTGCGACGGAAACAGAGGTGGTGAGTACCCGAGGGCGGCTTCAAAAGGAGAGATTCCGGTAGCTGAGGAGGGATGAGTATTATGAGCATACTCGATCCAGACTAGGAAGAGGGACCAGTCCTGTTGATTCTGTGCCGCCAGACAGCGAAGAGCTGCCTCCAGTTCCTGGTTCGCTCTCTCTGCTTGGCCGTTGGACTGTGGATGATAACCGGAGGTGAGGCTGACCGTGGCCCCCAAGGCCGTACAAAACGCCTTCCAGACCTGGGAAATGAACTGGGGGCCACGGTCAGAAACAATGTCAGCAGGGATACCATGGTGACGGAAAACATGGTCAACCATGATGTTAGCAGTCTGAGTGGCTGTGGGTAGTTGAGGTAGTGGGATGAAGTGAGCCATCTTAGAGAAGCGGTCGATAACGGTGAGGATAACGGTATTACCTCTGGAGGGAGGCAAACCCGTGACGAGGTCTATGGCCAGGTGGGACCAAGGGCGATTGGGGGTAGAGAGCGGATGGAGCAAACCAGCAGGAGCAGAAGACGAGGTCTTGGAGCGGGCACAGGTAGTGCAGGCCGAGATGTATTCTCGGACATCTTTGTCCATGGATGGCCAGAAAAACCTCCTCCGGATGAGACTAAGGGTCCGGTGCACCCCACCATGGCACGCCACACGGGAGGAGTGTCCCCAGGAGATAACGTCGGAACGGAGGGAAGATGGGACGAACAGAGTACCCCTGGGAACTGGGGGATGGTCAGGCTCCTCACCTTGAGCTTGAAGAACTTTGGTTTCCACATCCCAAGTGAGGTTCCCTATGATGCAGGTGGACGGCAGAATGGTGGAGGTGGTTTGTTCAGTGGGACTGTATTTCCGAGAGAGAGCATCTGGCTTGACATTACGAGAACCAGGTCTGTAGGTGATAGTGAACTGAAATCGATCAAAAAAGAGACACCAACGAGCTTGCCTAGAATTGAGTCTCTTGGCGGATCTGAGATATGCCAGGTTTTTATGGTCGGTCCAAACGATGAATGGCAGTTCGGCTCCCTCCAACCAGTGACGCCACTCCTCCAGAGCTAGTTTGATGGCAAGGAGCTCACGGTTGCCGACGTCATAATTCTGTTCCGCGGGTGAGAGCTTGCGGGAAAAGAAGGCACAGGGTTTTAATTTGCCAGTACTTTCCTCCTTCTGAGACAACACCGCTCCCACCCCTGAGTCTGAGGCGTCCACTTCAACAATGAATTGTCTTGATGGGTCCGGTTGGATCAGAATGGGTGCTGACACAAAAAGTCCCTTGAGTTTATCAAAAGCCTGTTGTGCTTCAGTGGTCCACGTAAAAGGATGATTGACGGATGTGAGACGTGTGAGTGGGGCGGCTATACTGCTGTAGTTTCGGATGAACCGTCTGTAGAAATTCGCAAAACCGAGAAATTGCTGAAGTTTCTTACGGTTTTCAGGCGGCTCCCAGTTAGTGACGGCCTCTATTTTGGAGGGATCAGGACGAATGCAACCAGCCTCTATGATATAACCTAGGAACTGCACAGTGGGGACGTGGAATTCACACTTTTCGTGTTTAACTTAGAGTTGGTTTTCTAACAGTCTTTCCAGGACTAAACGGACGTGGTGTTCGTGTTGGGCTTGGCTGTGAGAATAGATAAGAATGTCATTCAGATATACGAAGACAAAACGGTTTAAGAAATCTCGCAAAATGTCATTAACCATTCTCTGGAAAACCGCCGGGGCATTGGTTAGGCCGAACGGCATGACTAAATACTCGTAGTGACCCAAAGGAGTGTTAAACGCAGTTTTCCATTCATCGCCATCCTTTATGCGGACGAGATGATACGCGTTCCTAAGGTCAAGCTTAGTAAATATTCGGGCTTCCTGTACTGAGTCAAAAACAGATGAAATGAGAGGCAAAGAGTACTTATCTTTTATGGTAATTTGATTAAGTTCCCGGTAATCAATACAAGGCCGTAATGTTTTATCTTTCTTTTCAACAAAAAAGAATCCGGCTCCCACTGGGGAGGAGGATGGTCTGATATGACCCAGAGACAGGGCTTCTTGGACATAATTTTCCATGGCGACCTTCTCTGGACCAGATAAATTAAACAGTCGGCCTTTGGGCAGAGAGGCACCAGGTAATAAGTTGATAGTGCAGTCGTAGGGGCGATGAGATGGAAGTGCGCTGGCCTTGACTTTACTGAAAACTGATTTCAGATCATGGTAACATGAAGGTATCTTGGATAGATCAACATCACTAGTGTTGTCTGGGTTAGGAGCAGATACAGCGGGAATGGCAGATAATAAACAGTTGGCTAAGCAGTAGGGACTCCAGTTCGTGATAGTGCACTGAGACCAGTTGAACTGGGGGTTATGTTGTTTTAACCAAGAGAATCCCAAAACAACAGGGGTATGAGAGGACTGAGTGATGAGGAGTTGAATGGATTCTCTATGATTACCTGAAGAGATGAGCAGGATGGGTTTGGTTCGATGGGTTATGCGTGACAGATGTTGGCCACCCAGGCCCGAAGCTTCTATGGGGATTTCCAGAGGTTCGGTGGGTATGGAGAGTTTGTCAACTAACTGTTGGTCAATGAGGCTTTGTTCGGCACCAGAGTCTATAAGAGCACGTAATTCAAAAACTTGAGTCTTTAAACAGAGCTTTATAGGAATGAACAGAAAATCTTTAGAGTTCGCAGTAGATTGTTTCCCCCGCTGCCTGTCTTTTAGCGGGGGGTTCCTGGAGTTCAAACGGAGAGGGCATGTGGAGACTAGGTGGCCTTTGTCCCCACAATAAAAACAGGAACCTTCCTCTCTACGTTTGCGACGTTCATCTTCAGTTAATTTTGAATGCCCGATTTGCATCGGTTCCTTCAGAGATTTATTCGTGGCGGGACATCCAGTTCGGGGAGTAGATTCTACCGTAGAGATACTGGAGGAGTTAAACGTGGGCAGCTGGGGAGTCTGTTTACGTTCTTTTTGACGTTCCCGTAAACGTGTGTCGGAGCGGAGAGCTGCTGTAACTAGCTCTTCAAAAGAACGTGCTTCTGGTTGTGAGCAGAGGTGGTCTTTTATTTCTTCGTTTAATGATTGGTAGAAAATGCCTTTGAGCGCTAGGTCGGGCCAACCAGTTTCAACAGCCAAAATACGAAAATCTATGACATGGTCTTTGACTGAGCGGGTGCATTGTTTAAGACTGAGCAGACGCCGCGTAGCCTCCTCTTGTTTGCATGGTTGATCAAAAATTAAGCGAAATTCGCTGATGAAACGGTCATAGGGAAGATGTAAAATGGGGTTTGCAGATACAAAAGCCTGGGCCCAATGAAGAGCTTTATTTCTTAGTGAATTTATGACCAGCGTGATTTTGCTAAGGTCTGTCTGGTAGTACCTGGGGGCTTGCTGGAAGATCAGCTGGCATTGTAATAGGAACCCACCGCAGGCTATGACGTCACCATGAAACGGTTCCGGTTGAAGTCGGAAGTTTTCCGGTGGTTCGGCTGAACCGGAAACGGAAGTAGCGATGTTGCCGGAAAATTGAGTGGATGATCCTGTAGCGGATTTAGCATGTAGTCCAGTTAGCTCAGTAATAGTTTGTGTGATACCTTTGATTCGTGATATCAGGTCCTCTTGAACGGCAGTGACACGAGTGATGGTACTGTAGAGAAGTTCCAGAAATAATCCTTGTTGGGAGACTGTCTGACGAAGATCCTCCGGGTCGGTGTTTTGGCCAGTCCGTTCTGTCATGGCTAACAGAACTAAACAGACCCAGACGCTGGAACCCAGAGGAAGACGCAGGTGAATACTGTAATGGTTTGGAAAGGTTTAATATTCAGGACTTGATTAGAGGGTTTTCTTTAGTGAAGCGGCTGACTCCGGGGAGGACCCACGACGAAGATGGAGGGTTTACGTCCGCTCGTGACGTCACTGGTGGTTGTGACCGCCGCTCAAGATGGGCTGAAGGCTCGGCAGAGGCTCGTGGTGGATTAAAGGAATGGCAGAGGCTCAAGGCTTGACAGGAGGCAATGACAAGGCTGTGTTCCGGAAAGGCTGCTGACGCAGGCGACCACTCGTGGCAATGAATTCCTGGAGACAGGTAAGAGTATGATCTTAGACACAGGCTTAAAACAAGGGCAAAGAACGTGACGATATTGTTAACCACCATCAGGGGCAACGGACTGGCGATGAATACTGGTCCAGGAGCTCCTTAAATAGGCAGGTGGAGAAGATGAGTAGAGTGGTCGCAGCTGGGCTGAATCAGGGAACCAAGCAGAGAGGGGAGGGGGAGGAGTCTGACAGAGGCACCATGACACACTAGTTTTAAAGTTGAACTCAATTTTTTCTCCAGACATTTTAACCAGTTAAATGTTAATTTTATCTTTATTATTTTTTTATGTGTGCTGGAAAACCTTGCAACTTCTCACCTTCTCACTTTCTCACACATAGAAAAGTGGCAGAAAAGCTTCCTTTTCCCAAACATTTGACACATGAAATGTCTTGCTGCTGAACCCACATTTGATTACATCCCTAAATCGTGTGTATACATCAAATACTAATGCTGCCAAAAAATTTGAATTGAGCTTCCAGGGCAGAGTACAAGGAAAGTAATGTTCCTGGGCAAGTTATGTTATTTATTTTTTTGTTGTTTTTTTTTGTCGTATACAGCCTCCATTCTTCAGCTGCATTCCTTTTTAATTAAAAAAACATTGCAAAATTTCTTTCTCCAGCTCAATATTGGATTTTATTTATTTATTTATTTATTTGAAAGATAAAAGGAACTATCCGAACGAGTCTGCTTTCAAAAGACCTGGCAGCTCATCATCAAAAACCACGATGTATAACGAACCGAGAGTGATGTTCAGGGGACACAACTCTGCTAATTAGGTTGTGTAAATGACAAGGTCATTAACAAAGTTTATATGATAATGCCGTGCCCCAAAAGGAGATGGACGGCGGGTCCTGTCGCGGCGAGGATGCTGACTTCAGCAGGCTGCTCTGCAGGGACTGACAAGGCTTTCATTGTTGCACAAGTCAGGAAAATGTTAAACAGCAGTATTTACATACCCCCTCATCATCACGAGTCAAGAGTGTTACTTCAAATCTATTTGATTTAATGAGCCATACAATCTGAAGTTAAATCTGATGCAACTTTTTGTACTTGTAGTATATTAGTTTGTGCCAAACTACTTTTCAAAATAGATTTTTTTTAGTTAAACACAAACATTTTAATAATAAAAAAGGCAGAGGTGTGTCGGTGAGGAGCAAACAGCGTCTTTCTGCACAAACAATGCCATCAGATAGACGCTTTGCAGGATAAATCAGTGCAAATATTGATGATCACACCCTAATTCACAGGTCCTGTTCTCTCATCCTTTTCCTTCTCCTTGGCACTGATGGCCTTACTTTGACAAATCTAAAGCTACAGACAGCAGACAGAAGAGCAGATACTGCAGTTAAGTGGATGTAAGTCAAACTGCCAATGGAAGGGCTTTCTTAATTGCAGCACTTGTGAGACAAATCAACATAAATGGCCCTGGAAATGTGGCCTTGAAAGCCAAAGTGGCATAGTTGAATCACACCTCTAAACACAAGATTAACAAATGAGCGTTTGGGGCTGTGCAAGATCTCATTTGATGCAGCTCATGAATGATGTACTTTAATTCACCTTGCTAATCCCATCCCTGTTGGCAGGCTTTTTTATATTTGTCATTATGGGGCTTTTTTTTCAGCTCAAAGCTGTTTTGTTTTGTGCCTCTTTGACACATCAGTCAAACAGAGTAAACCTCAGACTTCCAGGTCACAGCTGGCAACAATATAATTGAGAAAGAACAGCTAACATTTTTTGGTTAAATAGGGAACTCATTTTATAGTTGAATTCTACTTTGTAAACATTTTAATTAGCAATCACCAGCAACGTTTGTGGCAGAGAAAACTATCACTTCATGTCTGAGTTAATTGTGACTCACAACTTTGTCATTCACATCAGATTTAAAAAAGGCTTAAGCAGTTTAAAAAAATATGTTTATATGTTGTCTTCATCTCATTAATGGGGCTACTCCACATGTTTGTAGATTGGCTGTCTCTTAGGAACAGCTGACAGTGGATGAGAACTTTTGAGGAGTTTCAAAGTGCTGAGATATTACAGCAGAAATGTAGCTTCGTTGACTCAAAAGTACGCAGGCATAGAGTTCTTTGGCACATTCTTTGATCATCCACGTCTTTTCAGAGCCTTTTACTGAATGCTAATTACTAGTATTACCTTTGTCAGGTTTGAAGCTATAAAGCCTCAATAATCCCTGCTTTGCCTTTTGACAAGCTCTACACATCCAGTGAGGGTGAAACTTAGCAATGGAGGAAGAGGAGGGAGATAACGTAGCAAAAGCCTTGTAAATCATGACACGCGTGTCTGCACTCTGATCTCTGCAAGTTCTGACTTGCAGTCCCTAGCCTCCTTAACATAAACCTATCAAAAACCTTTTACATCCTCACAAAATCTCCCCATAAAGTCATGGAAATTTTGCACTGGCTTGTCCTCACAATGGTAGAGACTGAAGAAACAAATAATTCAACTAGTTTGTGACCAACAAAATCACAGAAGAAAAACACTGCCAAAACCAAACTCTATTTTAAAGGAACATTTGTGCCTTTTTACTACTTTCATAACATGATGACTAATATTTAAACATTTTTTTGTGAACCAAAAATTCCGTTATGCCACAGTTTGGGCATCTTCTAAATCTTATTCTTATTTCATAAATGTCAGATGTGGTTGTATAATCATCTAGCATCTTTATATTATTTTAAAATTAGTTCACATAAGTGTATTTCCTTAGAGGAGACCTATCAAGATGTTTGTGTTTTTTAGCATGAGATCTTTGATGTAGTTTGACACACTTTAACCTGAAACTGCATAAAACTTATCAAGTTGGTCTTCGTGTCTGTCCACCTATTCCTCTGCATGCACCTGTGTTTCTGTGCATTTAGTACACGTGTGTCAAACTCAAGGCCCGCAGGCCAAATGTGGCCCGCCATGTCATTTTATGTGGCCTGCAAGAGCATAAAAGTTTTCAATTTCTTAAAATAAAAATTGGTGTATTTATTCATATTTAGGGGGAATCTGACTTGAAATATCGGATTGGGCAACTATACATTAGGACTTAAACACTGTCCATATAACCTAACCTGACAGAATCAAATTAAAAGGATTTATGCAGTAACAAGCAAATATATGTTTTTGTGACTGTAATTGCCACTTTAAAAAGTTATAATAAATAAATAATGATTTATTTAAAATTAAGGAGTAGTTACATTAATTTTGCATTACATTTAGTTACATGTATAAGTTATATCTGGCCCTTTGAGGACAACCACTATGCTCTTGTGGCCCTCGGTTAAAATGAGTTTGACACCCCTGATTTAGTAGGTGGGGGTTCTCATTTCTGCAAAGTGAGCCAATTAAAAATGACCAACACAAAATGAGAATTCTAACTGAAAGAGACGTGACCTTAAAAAACCCAAAATAGCTCTTCTTAGACAGAAAATGTGAGAGGAGATAAAAGTGCAGGTTAATGCGGCCAGGGAAGTATTTTTGCTTTAGTTCTGAGTCAAGGATCAGGTCTTAACACATAGAGTTGAAATTAATAATTTATTAAGAACGGAGGTCAGAGGTTTCCTGTAGTTTTCAAAAGGTTTACACACACTTTAGCTGCTATTTTGGCCCAACCAGTAAATATCCAGGCCTCCTGTAGAGTTTTCCAGAGATCCTCTGGATGATCCAGTGGAGGATCGAGATAATGTTATGCGGTCACATGAGACAAAAATTGAACATTTTGGTATAAAAAAACTCCATGTTTGGAGGGAGAAGAATGCTGATCGCATCCCAAGAACACCCTTCTCACCGTGAAGCATGAGGGTGGAAACATCATGCTTTGTGGCAATTTTTCTGCAAAGGGGATGGGATTAATGGTGTCATGTATGGTGAGAATTTAGGTAAAACCCTCCTTCCATCAGTGAGAGCATTGAGGTTGAAACATAGCTGGATCTTCCAGTATAACTCTGAACCCAAATACATCGTCCTGGCAACAAAGAAGTGGCTCCGTAAAAAGCATTTACGGGTCCTAAGTGGCCTGGTGAGTCTCTAGCCCTCAGTCCAACAAAACATTACCCAGAAACAGCCCAAAACATCACTGCTCTTGAGAAGATCAGCATATAACTGGCCAAAATGGCTGTTGCAGTGTGTGAAAACCTGATGAAGACCTACTGGAAACATTTGACCACTTTAATTAAGTATTAAAGTAAAGTGTCTTTACTAACCAAATATTTATTTTCTTCACCATCAGGCAAATAGCTTCATTGAAACTTAGAGAATTTGATAACTAAAATGGTTTTGTTTATTCATTACATTCCGCTTCTCAAAGCTGAACTGTAGGATGAACAATCCAGACCTTTCTCACCTTTTTGAGTGGAACAACTTGCAGAATCAGCGACAGACAGAAATACTTTTTTGCATATATCAAATACAGGCAATGAATCTCAGTCTAAGGTCAAGCCATCATTCTGCTTTGTATCTTAAAACAGCGCAAAGCAGTTAACAATTCAAAGGCTTAAAAAAACATGAATATGTGTTTTATTTTAAAAAATCATGCAAAACTGTACTTATAGCCTATGTTATTATAGTTATTGTTTTTTTTTTTTTTGTTTTGTTTTTTAATTATGTCATCGTTTGAAATCTGTGTTGGTGGAAAATAACAAGCTTGGAGAGAAAGGAGTGTCAGCCTTCAATCTATAGATAAAGTCTGCCTAATCCATCTTCAATTTCACTTAATGACATGAAAGGGGGAATCCAGACACACCAGTCCATTCTGCTTTAGAGTGTTTAATTCCAAAAGTGAAAATAAAGAAATCATCCCTGAACAAAAGATAAATCTGATACTCATAGCGATTGCTGCTGTTTGATAATTTCCGGTATTTTTACTATAATAGGATGCTTCTATAGCATAAAGCTCTTATTCAAATACACTGATAATGTATTATTTATTTAACAAATGATTTATGTTGACTACCATCACTTTTTACAAATTGTAATAGTTTATTTCGATCTTAAAACACTTTACCATCAAGTCAGTGCCTTCTTCTTAAGCTATTAGTCCTAAATGTTCCCGTCAAACTGCATCAATGGGGGTAAAGATTCACACTTTTTGTAAAGAAAAAAAGTGTTCATTGCCATTTAATTGATTTTGATGGTCAAAATTAAAAAAAAAATACACAAATCACGAAGAAGTGGAAAAGGTTTGATTAACATCTAAATTATGAATACTCATTGCACTCATTCAGAGACTTTGTGTTTTTCACTCGGGACAATCTACATTTAAACAGATCCAGCTTTGTATTTCAGGTTTCTTTTGAAATTTAAAATCATGGCCAGCTTATCTTCTATCTTCAGTGTGTGTGCTTATTTGAACTACAGATCAGGTAATCAATCAATTGATCATGGATCAATAATGTTTTTTATACAAGTAAACATAAACATGAAGAAAACCACAATTAACTTGATTAGTATGTCTGCTTTCACCTTTAGAATTTCACCTCATCTACTTGAGTTATTTTAGATCAATATGCAGACCCTTGTGACCATGACGTTAAGAAATGATCAAAGTGTAGGAGCTTGAACATAGACCCACTTCCAAGAATGTAGTCTTGCACAAAAGTTGAGAACAGGTTAAACAAATAACAAACAGTTTTTTTTTAATATATGAATGTGTTGCCCTTCATGCATTTTTTTATCAGTGCAATGAGTTTTCAAAACAGTCAATAGTCTGAGTTATTTGAAATGGCGGAGTCTAAAGCCACAGCAGTGATTTAGTCATCTTGAGGTGGAAAAACTGGGCACTGCAGGCTCCCTTTTTCCTAATAAAACAGTTGTTGAGAATTCCTCCTACAATAGAGTTCATACAATATCCTACATATATCCTTTATTACTACACAGACATTTACATTTAAGTGTTGTTAATCTGTAAAATCCAG
>JAUDJI010001401.1:0-10666 GCA_037389245.1 Oryzias sinensis | reverse complement strand
TGTTAGATTTTTACCTGCAAACCAGCAAAGAACAACAACAAATCCTCTCAGTGCTGCAGTCAGACTCATGGCGTCTCCTCTCTCTGGGTTCCTTTCTTCACAGAGTTCATGAGCTGCAGAAAGAGTTTCAGAGAAAGAGTGCTGCTGTAAATGGAGAGGAGGAGTTTGCAGAAGTTACTCTTCCTCTTTCCATCATTAGCATGCAAAAATGGAAACAGAGGTGTGATATAGAAACTGAAGTGAAAGAAAAAATGTTCTTGAATTTTCTTAAGAAGAAAAAGGAACCAACAGACTGTTGGATGTTAAAACTCCTTTTAGACTAAAGATCAAGTTTGCACAGAATTGCCTTTTATTCATCAACTCTGCAGAGGAAGAGGAGTCAGAATGATCTGAAGAGAATCTTCATTTACTGCAGAAACAGTAAACACCCAAGCATAACATTTGAGAACAAGACAGTGATGCATCCTGGGAAATATTTGAAACTTAATAAATGTGTGACGTACACATATATGATTAAGCAAAATAAAAATAAAAAAAAGAATTATAATATAAGCTTAAAAAAGTAATGAAAGTTGTCTGTACCATAAAATGTTAAATTATTATAAACTTTATTCACTTTGCTTACTACTATTTTAACAGATAGCTGCTCAGCTTAATCTGGCTTTAACATGACTTTTGTAATTGTATAACTCAGGGGTGTCAAACTCATTTTGGTTTGGGGGCCACATTCAATGGGTCTGATCCCAAGTGGGCCGGACCAGTAACATAAAAGCAAAAAACTGATTTTGTTTTTTATTACTCAGTTGGAAAAAATGCCTCAGCCAACATTGTAGCCTATCCATCCATTCATCTTCCTCCACTTATCCGGGACCGGGTCGCGGGGGCAGCAGACTGAGCAGAGATGCCAAGACTTCCCTCACCCCAGCCACTTCCTCCAGCTCCTCTGGGGGGACCCCGAGGCATTCCCAGGCCAGCCGAGAGACGTAGTCTCTCCAGCGTGTCCTGGGTCTTCCCCGGGGCCTCCGCCCAGTGGGACATGCCCGGAACATCTCTCCAGGGAGGCGTCCAGTGGGCATCCGGACCAGATGCCCGAGCCACCTCAGCTGGCTCCTTTCGATGCGGAGGAGAAGCGGTTCTACTCCGAGCTCTCCGCGGGTGGCCGAGCTTCTCACCCTATCTCTAAGGGAGTGCCCAGCCACCCTACGGAGGAAGCTCATTGTAGCCTAATCGCTTATTATTACACATTCATTCACAGAGGCCAATGGATGTAAAATGAAATGTGTTTCACTTAAAAAAAAATTGGTTTATTTAATTTTATTCAGACTGAATATTTGATATCTGACACTGAATCAATACTTATCATAAACTCAAGAGGGGCTACAGAAAAAAATGAAACACCTGCCTAAAATGTAAATGTGCAAATCAATGAATAATTAAACTAAATTAAACTTGCACACATTTGTGAACATAACAAGAATTTGGAGTTATACTCCTTTCTGTCCTCAAACTTCAGCCAGCCATCAATATCAGATTCAGATCCTTTGCAGAAACACATCTACTGTCATTCAAGTGTGCAAAACACAATGAAATGTCCAAGAGTCTTTTCCTGGTTTCTACCTGAATTAACACCTCCCTTCTTCCTGACCTTTGATGGGTGCCATAAGTGAACAGACTGACATCACATGACCAGTTCACTCCAACATAGTCCAACACTGTAACAAGAGAGCTGACTATATCATCAGCTTTTGTTGTGTCCATCAACTCAAGAAACTCCACTATGACGGTCTCTTCAGCACCTCTAAGAAATATGTGCGGTTGTGCAATATCTGCATCTGTGCTTTCATCAATAGTGACCGAAAATATAATAAATGACTGGATTCCTTAATATGGCGCCCAAGTCTCCTCAGAGATGTTGTTTCTGTAATCATAATCCTTCACAGACTGCTTTTTGGGGAAGATGACTTCTGCAGCCTTCGGCATTTTTCAATAAGTTCAGTATCTGAAAATGGTTTGGATATTTGCTGCAATCAGGTGTCTGTCACTCCTCCATCACTGACATCACGCTGCAGTAAGTGCAGACTTTTTTCAGTCCAGCTTTTAGTTGGTAAATCCTACGGGGGCCATATGTTTGACACCCCTGGTTTAACTCTTTAACCCTACTGTAATGTTTGTTTGTGAGGAACAGAGATGATGTTCCTGGGTCAATTTGACCCGGTGAAGGTTTTATTAATTAAAAGATGTCTGAAACCCAAGAAATCCTAACAAGCAGTGTGAATATGTCATTACTAACTTCACTACAAATTATTGTATCAAAACTTAGTGAAATGGTGTTCCTTACCTCCAACAGGTAGTGGTTGAATTATTAGATAATTCACTCGTTTTTCTTAAAAATATTTTTTTATAACCTTTTTCAAATTTTTCACGGCTGTATTACTTTTAAAAGACTAACATATAAAATACAATAGTTTTACATAACATTGAAACATAATCTTGAAATTTTGTTTTACATACATGCACTGTGAACCAGAAAAAAACAAAATCACAATACAACAGCCAAGCAATCGCAATATGAAGTTGCGTGTGTGTCTGTACATATACACAGCACAAGAGTGACCAGTCATCACACTGTGCTTTGTGCAAATTAATTCTCCACATTTCGCACAGGTCATGCTTTCCTTGACCTGGATCATGTCTCCGGCTCGACTTATTTATCCTGCAGACAGGTTTGTCTGACGCATATTTGGGGATAAAGACCAATGTATTTCACCATCCTATGATATGAATGTCTTGCTTGGAGGAACAGCAATAAAAATTCCCTCATCTGGTTCAAAATCAGAATCATTAGAACCAGAATTTAGCTCAAGATAGTCTTCTGATCATGATAAGTGATGACTTCCACAGCCTCCTAGACTATCATCGTTCTGCTTCTGTTGCTCATTTTGTAAAGGTCAGACTGACAGAGTGTAATGTTGGAAGGACTCATTACACTAATTAAGGAAAACAGAAAAAGTTTCATGCCGAAAAAAATACATTTAACTATTTTTCCTAGATGTTCAAACTTTAAAACAGGTCAATTTGACCCACAACATAACAGGAGGGTTAACTGATTATGTATTAATTTTCTATAGTTAATGTTTCTCTACTTATGTTTTTAATATACTATACTTTCTAGTCTTACTATATTCATGGTATTTAAAGTTTTAAAATTCAATATATTTTATTTCATTATCAGTATTGTTATATTATCATTTATTTTCTGATATTGTTTCTCAGACTAAGTTTAGAGAAGCGATGCTCTTTGGTTTTCAGTGTGTGGCTCTTAAAAGAGCCGTTGAGTTGTTGGTGGATCATAAAGGATCTACTTGGTCTTGGCGGGCTTCTCGGTCTTCTTGGGCAGCAGCACCGCCTGGATGTTGGGCAGCACGCCGCCCTGAGCGATGGTGACTCCGCCCAGCAGCTTGTTGAGCTCCTCGTCGTTGCGGACAGCCAGCTGCAGGTGACGGGGGATGATCCTGGTCTTCTTGTTGTCGCGGGCGGCGTTTCCGGCCAGCTCCAGGATCTCAGCGGTCAGGTACTCCAGCACGGCGGCCAGGTACACGGGGGCTCCGGCTCCCACACGCTCCGCATAGTTGCCTTTGCGCAGCAGTCTGTGGACACGACCCACGGGGAACTGCAGACCAGCGCGGGAGGAGCGGGTCTTTGCCTTGGCACGGGCTTTTCCACCGGTCTTTCCACGTCCAGACATGTTATATGATCTTTTCCAAATCGAAGGAGAAGAGAAAGTGAGCCCAGGTGTCGCTCTGCCCCCTTTAAATGGTTGCAAGCGCGGGTCGGTTTCCTGCCAGACCAATCAGAGGACAGGCTTCCAGCAGAGCGGCGGGAGGAGTCCGCTCTGAAAATCAGCGGTCTTTTTGAACGGATCTGGGTCCAATCAGCGGCTCTCAATCGGGCGCGAGGCGTCTTGTTGATCTGCAAGAGGAGCCGCTGTCCAATCAGGATCCGGATCTGAGAAGCTGCGTCAGTTTCTCTGTGGCTTTAAGAGCAGCGAGACTCCGATGCTGTAACAGTTGATTCTGTAAAGACAGTCGAGTCAGTAAAATGGCCAGAACAAAGCAGACCGCCCGTAAATCTACCGGAGGCAAAGCTCCAAGGAAGCAGCTGGCCACCAAGGCTGCCCGTAAGAGCGCCCCGGCCACCGGAGGAGTGAAGAAGCCTCACCGTTACCGTCCCGGTACAGTGGCCCTCCGTGAGATCCGTCGCTACCAGAAATCCACCGAGCTGCTGATCCGCAAGCTGCCCTTCCAGCGGCTGGTGAGAGAAATCGCTCAGGACTTCAAGACCGACCTGCGCTTCCAGAGCTCTGCTGTCATGGCTCTGCAGGAGGCCAGCGAGGCTTACCTGGTGGGGCTCTTCGAGGACACCAACCTTTGCGCCATCCACGCCAAGAGGGTCACCATCATGCCCAAAGACATCCAGCTGGCCCGCCGCATCCGCGGGGAGAGAGCTTAAACACCCACAGCTGAAACAACACAACGGCTCTTTTAAGAGCCACCAACACATCTGCATAGCATTCCGTTTCTCATTATTGTATTTTAAAATCGGCAATCATTTTCAAAGTGGATTTTAAGAGTGTCATCGAATGTTTCTTCACTATCTTTGAATTAAAACCACTGCGGTGGTGAGCTTGAAATATTTCTTTGCCAGCCATATAAGTAAATTCTATCACCATAAATCACTCTTTTGTATACACTCAACGGCATGAAAACGTCATGCATCCACAAACTAGTCTCCCTCTAAAGCACGTGCCTGGCAGCAGCATCCTCTTCCTCTAGATATGCCCAAACCATCTTTCTGACTATTAGACTGAGAAATGCTGTTCCTCTGTCTTCATTCCTGATCCAATTTATTCTGACTACTCTCAAGAGAACTGCATGTTCATAAGATAACAAATCAAAGATATTGGTTCAAAACCTAATTCAAAAGTTTATTTCATATCTAGAGGTTTGTTTAGAAAGAATAAAATGTTCCATTCATGTTCATTACTTGTATGACACTAACAGAGCGATCGGTCATACTGAGCTATATAAATTGATTTTCTCTTATAACTCCGGAGACCCTCCAACACTGTCAGCAGGTTCATTGATAAATCAAAAATAATCTACTCAAGCATATGCCATGCATTTATGGTAAAAAATGTAATGACAGGAATTTCTTAAATTGAGGTAGAATTCAGATAACATTGTAAGAGTGAGTAGGTTCTGAGTCTCCCCGTATTGTGCTTCATTGACAAAATAGAGAAATAAAAACGTTTTCATTTTGTGCTGAGATTGTAGCAATGGTTTTGTGAGAACTGCAGAAAGTGACAGGAAAGGGAATTTACTTTTTACCAAATTTACAATCGCAAGTTTAATTGTCCAGATTTAAATCTGTGCAATGAACATATCCCAAAAGTTGGTGAAAATTCCACTGAATGGTTACCTTAAAAATGCCAAAACAACCCTATAGCAGCTTAATGATATTTAATAAATCTATTTATAGAGGACTTCATGTTGTCAACATATCAGGTATGGCAATTTTATTTTGGAGCTTTTTATATTAGATGTTCGCCTCGTGGCAAACAGGAGTCATTTAGGAGTATAACTTCACTTACGTTGAGTCCTATGAACTGTGGCAGTTAAATATTTTGGGTCATTTCTCTACTTGTCCATATACCAGCCATTGCAATATTTATCACTAACATCGTGCAGTATTGATCTATAGATTACTCGCACCCAAGTTGTTAATCACAGTAGTGTAGCCGGCCTCACAGTGTTCGGTGTCGGTAGATGTGAATGAAATTAAGGCGCTCAGACACACACGTCTGTTCACTCCACAGGTCTCTTTATTATAAATCTTGCACAGCAGAACACATGCCCCCTACAGTCCCACTACCGTAACTGCAGTGGTAAATGCATGAAAATGACACTCTGCATGGGCTGCTACACATGTCCCCTCCTCCAAAAGAAACTTCCCGTTTCTAAACAAAACAGAGGAGTAACATGTTACCCAAAAAACGCAGAGATACTTTCCTCATTCTTTTCTGTGCTCACCTCCTCAACCAGCCTAAAAGTTTTTTGTCCTCTTTGAAATGAAACAGACACACCTGCCATAACACATCACAACTGAACAAAATCATGAAACCATGATGGGGGCTTCAACCGCCGTCCACAGCTGGAATACCCGGGAACCGCCATTGAATTGTACAGTGTTCGAAGCATCTCTTTCAGGGAGTGCCTCCTCTCTTGGCTGAAGAGGACCTCCAGGATCCCTGTGAATGGGTGAAGTTTGGTGAATGGTGCCATTGGATATAGCAGGCAGTGGCAAAGTGTAAGGCTTTAGTCTGTCATGATGAACCACAAGAGCCTTGTCCAGGGGGGGGTCATACAGGTTCATGATATGGTAGGAAAGAGCAACCTCCCCACCTGAAGTCAACACTTGTTCCACTATAAAGGCCTTTCCAATGGGGAGCTAACTTTGCTAGCTTTCAACTGGATTGCTGAGCCACACTACGAAGGGACGGTGACGGACATCCTCGTCATGATAAAGTTTTTGCTTTTCGTGCGCCTCTGCTGCATGAAGTCTGGCAGCACTGAGACGAGCCACCAATGCATAGGCATATGCCGGTAGGGACCCAGCACTTTCAGAGTCCAACAAGCTGCTCGGGACCAACACATCCGCTGGAACCCGGGCCTCTCAACCATGCATCAGGTAATAGGGACTGAAACGAGTACTGGAGTGTTTTGTGGTGTTGTAAGCAAAACACACCACTTTCAAAAACTCATCCCACTCACCCCCATTGGCAGCAACATTTTTGCCAAATGATCAAATAGCTTAGGGACGGGTCTTTATTATAAATCTTAAACAGCAGAACACATGCCCCCTACAGTCCACTACCGTAACTGCAGTAGTAAATGCATGAACATGAGACACTGCATGGGCTGCTACAGTAACTTTAAAATGGAACATAAGCTCTTCAGATGAGGTGTGTGGCTCTGAAAAGAGCCGTTGGTTTGTGTGGATCACATCGGTCCGTTTACTTGGAGCTGGTGTATTTGGTGACGGCCTTGGTGCCCTCAGACACGGCGTGCTTGGCCAGCTCTCCGGGCAGCAGGAGGCGCACGGCGGTCTGGATCTCCCTGGAGGTGATGGTGGAGCGCTTGTTGTAGTGAGCCAGACGAGACGCCTCGGAGGCGATGCGCTCGAAGATGTCGTTGACGAACGAGTTCATGATGCTCATGGCCTTGGAGGAGATGCCGGTGTCGGGGTGGACCTGCTTCAGCACCTTGTACACGTAGATGGCGTAGCTCTCCTTCCTGGTCTTTCTCTTCTTCTTGCCTCCTTTGCCGGCAGTCTTGGTCACGGCTTTCTTGGAGCCTTTCTTGGGCGCAGACTTGGCGGGTTCAGGCATGATTCCAGTTCGGTCTCTGAATGTAGATGAGGCCGCTTGGCGAACAGAGGCTGACTTAATACAGACTGTGTGTAAATTATACTGTGACGTTCCCCGTATATGATTGGCTGAGCCCTGAGCGGTTGCAGTGTCGTCAAATTTCTACGTGTTGCTCTAAAACGAACGTATTTCAGCAGGAAATGGTCAGTAAAAGTCCTAAAACATCACATTTGTAAATTGGGTAAATTTACAGTGATCAGAGTTCATGATCATTTTATTTCTGTGGTTTACAACGTGGGACTGGAGAAGAATTATATATTTTTAAACCAAAACATTTAAGGCCAAGTAAACTTCAAATACCGTAAAGGGAAAAAAGAAAAAAAAGAAAACTGACTTTTCTCACTCAGCAAACTCCCGTTCAGTCATAGTGCAGGTTTGTGAAAAGTAAAATCTGTCTAATTACTTTCTATGAAGAGACTGAAACATGTTGGTGAACGGTTATAGGAATACTTACTGGGTTGGAATAATAAAAATAAAAAATCTATTGGGGCCAAAAAGGTTCATGTTTTTCTTGTTAGTGTTAACTAAAATGTAATTTGACTGCTTAAAATGTTCTGATAGATCTGGTTTAAGTTATGTTCCACATTTGGAAAACATGCAAGTAATAAATTACTAAATTAGTTTAAAATATATATATATATAACTAAAATTGACATCAGGACTGTGGAAGAGTGGAAGCTCATCTGACACCCGATAAGACTTGATAAAATGGGAATTGGATAACATTGAAAGTTCATTCTGCTAGCTTTCTACACAAATATAGAATAAGAAGAGTCAAGAAACTTATCAATCTTTAAATTAAAGGATGTACAAGAGAATTTAAAGTAGATTCTCTGCTCTAGAGGAAAGTTGGTGGCCCTTAAAAGGGCCTTTTGTTGTCTTCAGGTAGTGAATCAGTGATTTAACCTCCGAATCCGTACAGAGTGCGTCCCTGTCTCTTCAGAGCGTACACCACATCCATGGCGGTCACGGTCTTCCTCTTAGCGTGCTCGGTGTAGGTGACGGCATCACGGATCACGTTCTCCAGAAAAACCTTTAACACGCCGCGGGTCTCCTCATAGATCAGACCGGAGATACGCTTCACTCCACCACGACGAGCCAGACGGCGGATCGCTGGTTTGGTGATTCCCTGGATGTTATCACGGAGAACCTTACGGTGACGCTTGGCGCCTCCTTTTCCGAGTCCCTTACCGCCTTTTCCTCTTCCACTCATTTTCAGTTATTATGGGAGCTAAGTCGCATGTGCAGGTCATGTGGATGTGCTCTGAAATATATCTTTCATCTGAGGACCTGTTAGAAGACAAATGTCTGACTTCTCCTTCTACGTATTGTTTTGTTTCCTTCCTCCAGGTCCCGATTCGTTGCACTTGTGCGCCTCCAGGTGGCCAACAAGAGAAATGCAGGACAAATTGTGACATCAATACCGAACTAAACTCAATAGACCTTTTTCACACTTCCGCATTATTTGACCGGAAATACGTCAATGACGTGTAAAACAACTTCCTGTTAGCATAGCGGCACATATGAAGAATGGCAGAGTCGAAGAGTTGCAGTTTCTGTTGTGTTCCAGGCTGTTCGTCTTCCAACCAAAAACAGCCCTACTTTTCATTTCATTATTTTCCTATGGATCCAAACCTGAAACCCAAATGGATATAGGCGATCCGAAGAGAGGAAGGGCATAGTTTTAATGTAAACACAGGTAGCACCCTCTGCTGCCGGCACTACTAACTTCGCTCCGGATTGTGGTGCGGCTGCGTCGTTCGTCGCCTGAAGAGTGGTGTCGTTCCCTTGGAACAACTTTACTGCTCCTCTGAGAAGGGAGTCAGTATATGACAGAACCTCAAACATCAGTCTATGCAGCTGTGCTGTGAAGATAGCGACATGGTGGCTAAGCTAAGGCATAAATGGATCACAACTACGAACTACGCGACACACCCACCTGCAGGTAAGGTTGTTCATAATGTGTTTGGTTAACGTTAGTCAACTATGTGTACCATTATTGGATAAATGCATTTATACCTGAACAAATTAATGTTTATAATAAAAGCTGTTCATGCTCTCACCTATTTTAATTACATGTATTTAATTAATTTTGATTATTTTGTCATCAACAAAAATAAATGAAATGTATTTGTAATTAAATACTTAACATACTTTTGGAAACATGATTACTGTGTTGTGTTGAAAGGTAGCATAAATATGTTTAGACTGATTTTTAATTTCTTTATCTTCACAGGTCCTCTGGATGAGGCTTTGATTACATCCATGACTTAGAAGCCAAGTTCCTTTGCTGGAGCCAGGAGACGATGTCATGGCGGACAAAGGGTTCCTCGTTAAAGACCTCCTTACTGACATTGGATCTAAGATCATCATTCCACCTTTTAAGCGTTCAGCTCCATCAGCAAGGAGGAAACGGAACAAACCCAGCCATTGCCCGCCTCAGAATAATATCAGAAAGAGTGATCATTAGGATAAAGTCCTTTCACATCAGGGTCCCATGCCGCTCACACTGATCGGCAGTGTGAATCAGATCTGGCTTAACTGCTGTGTTTATGCAAATTATCATGGACTTTTTTGTTTTGAAGAGTGAATTAATGTTTGGTATATAAATAATGTATAATGTGCAAATAGAATGGAAAAATTTAGTGTTCCCACATATTCTTAAAATCTAATTAAATATAATTGTTATATTTATATTTTTCTGTTGAAATGTGACTTTGACTTCACAAAAAAAATTAGATGAACAAATAAAACAATTTTGGTCAAAATTGTGCCTCAT
Source organism: Oryzias sinensis (assembly GCA_037389245.1). Taxonomy (NCBI): domain Eukaryota; kingdom Metazoa; phylum Chordata; class Actinopteri; order Beloniformes; family Adrianichthyidae; genus Oryzias; species Oryzias sinensis. Next base: position 401 of record JAUDJI010001401.1, on the reverse strand, counting down.
TTATTTTTTGGGTATGCGTAACATCAACTGATTAATCACAACTCAAATAACATCAAACATTTACAATAAAAAATAACATTACAGATCAACAGTAAGACAGAAGGCTGAACTGATTGTTAAAGACAAGATAAGTGTAATTTAAGGTATGCATTCTTGCATTTGCCATAATAATATATATCCAAGTTCTCTCTCATTCCATCTCAGAAACCCCAAACACAGCCATGAGAGGTTGGGGCTGCATCTGGCATAATCTGCTTCCAGATGCCATCAAATATGGATCTGGCTGTGGTCCTACACAAGAGAAACACAACACACAAAAGTTAGACATAAGTGCATAACTACATTTAAATTTAGTTCATTATATCTGCTGTAACCATAATTTGGTTAGTCATAACATTAAA
>JAUDJI010001400.1:0-10667 GCA_037389245.1 Oryzias sinensis | reverse complement strand
ACTTTAGGGGGAAGGTAAAAAGTAACCAAAATACTGGATTCATGGATGTTCACCAAGGCAGGAAGTAAGACGCTCCAACGCTCATGCCAGCCGCCACAGACACCACGTATGACAAAGCCAGGTTGCTCTTGACAGATACCATTAGGATGATGAAGGGAATGACCCACTGTGAGAACACAAAAACATGTCAGCGACCCTGCAAGAAAATTAAAGATAGTCATGAAAGATAACAGTCGACTCACCAGGTTACTGCAGAAAGCTGCAGTCTTCTTCCCAAACCTGGTCAGAAACCACTGCCACCCCGGGATGGTTAGAGTCCCAGAGAGCTGAAAAATACAATATGTGAGTATAGTAAAGTTAAAGTTAGCAGGAAGAAGAACTGAAAATAAAGCACAAGCAATAAAAATTAAGCCCAATTACATCTATCAGATAAAAACATTTATTCTACGTATTTTGTTCTCAGAGAAAGAGAATCTAACTATCTATGCCAAAATGTCAAACAGCTTACTTTTGTGAATTAGAATCAGTTTTACTACAGAAAACCAAGAAATCAAGAAGAGTGAGTTTCATGTGTAGTGTTTTGGACAAAGCATCCTGTATTGAAGTATCTTTATCTTCCTTTTTGTGTTTTGGAGAAGAATGTAGAAAACTAACAAGATATTGATCAAACCTGTTTTCTTATTGTGCTCTAAAAGAAACGTTCTATTTCAGGCTTTTGGTGTTTTTAATATATTCTTGTTGCATTTGTCCTGATGATGGAGGACAGAAAATTACTCTTAACCTTCCATTTCTGAGTTTTTGATGCAAAAAAATACAAGACAGACAAGAAAATAAGCCGGGCGAACCACAAGCTCCCTGCTCCACTCCATTCTGATCCATCCACTTGCAGACAAATAGATCCATGTATGTTTTTGTTTTCCTCGTTGGAGCTGGAATCTGGATCAAAACTGTACGGCTGGACAGCTGAAGTTGAAGAAGGCAGCCAAGGACTTGGGGGAAGAGGCGGAAAAACCAGTTTCTGGTTTTGGTTGAGGAGGGAGGACAGTTTGTGGGGAATAGATGGGTCCCAGGGGCAGCTGCAGGGGGCGGCAGGGAGGCATCTCGACTACAGCTGTGACGGTGTGGGATTTCTGATCATCGCGGTGATGAAGCAGCAGGAGTCGCGAAGCATCAATGAAGGGTAGCTCCCGGCTGATGACCCTGCAAGTGCCCTTAAGGCACCGTCGGAGGTACGCCAGGCCGAAACGGCATGCAGGTTTCGTTTACCTGTGCCATCACTGAGTGGGACAAAAAAACTAAACTTGTCTTGTGAATAAATGTTTGAATACTTTTTCTTTAAAAAACCTAAAATTAATATTAAAAAAGAAAGAAAAAGAAAAAGATTATACTATAAGATATTTTTCTCGTTTTTTATGGCAAGTTTATTAAATATTTTATGTTTTAATAGAACAATGTAACAGATTGGACTCCATGGAGAACACATGAAAAGATAAAGGTTGGAATGTGCTGGAGGGTGTAACTTAAACTCTGTTGGAGCCGAATAGGACGGGATAAATAGATTTATGAAACCCAAACATCTGTTCTAGTTAAACCACAAAATCCCAGAACATTCTGGGATTCTGTGGTTTCATCAGAACAGTTCTCTTCTGGGATTCACACGTTCCAACTCCACAAAAAAGCAGGAATCAGCCTACACACACGCTAGATATTGGCAAAAACAACTAGCAACAAAACTGTACTGTTTATCCTCGTCTCACCCAGTCTTTGAACATAATAATAATAATAATAATAATAATAATAATTATCATAATGACATGTGGGATTCAGGCTCCCGGGAGTCTCAGGAACGCACCCTGACACCTAAAAATCTGCCCTTTTAACATCAGAGTTCAGAGAAGCAGCTCAAAGGAGACAGATGTTCTCTGGAACAAAGTTATGAGTCAAAACACCCACCATAATCACCAGGAGAATATTCTGGAAGTCTTTCCTCTGGCCAAGAGAATATGTTAAGAAAATGCTGAAGTTTCCCTCCATTAACTGCAAAGAAAACATCAGGAAGTCAAGTATGAAAGCAAACTTACACTAAAATACATTAGAAACCTTATAACCATATAAGTTTAATTGATTTATTAAAAACTAAAGGAAGAAAAATAAAGGATTACCAGGAAACCCAGAGTTGCGCAGACAAAGGCAGAGACCAGTTTGACATACGGTCCATGGCTGACGACCAGCTTCAAGCCCTGGCGGAAAGTGAGCGGCTTTGACTTTCTCTGGACGCACTCTACAATCAGAGAGAAAAGACTAAATAACAAAAAAATATAAATGAAGATTTGGATTAAAAAAAAAGTGAATATATACTAAAACATTTATGTTTATACATTTTTATTAAAAAAAATTTAAAGCATGTGGTAAAACCAAAAAAAGTCATGAGTTTTTGTATTAGAAGTTTTTTGGCTTTGCACGTCTTCTTGACCAAATTTTGCTTCACTCCAAGCAAAAATAATAACTTCCTCTGTTCGCCTGATTCATTCATTGGGAACAGGTGTTGTTTTTGTATTACTGTACATTGTTTTTCTTTTTCTGCTGGAGAGTTCAAACCTTTCTGCTCCTTCACACCCAAAAACAGGATCACAGAACACAGGATGTAGATGATGCAGATGACTCCTGAAGAAATCATATGTGCTTTTTTCTGAGGACAGACAAGTTTGGAAAAACCTCTGATTATCGAGGCCGAGTAATGCCTTCCACAACATTTTTGAAGCAGCATTTGGCATTTGAAGTTTCTGGTATTTTTCTCATTATGGCCCACAGCAGTCACAGACTGAAAGGACCATATGGTATCTGCAACGAGGGTCGAAAACTCAAAAAGGTTCAAATCGTCCAAAAAAAAAACAACGCATCAAAACGCAGAAAAATTACGTCAAAAGTCGCCCAAACCACAAAGGTGACATGACCAGTGTGTAGTACAACAAAAAATACACACAACATCACCGCCAAAATGTCCAAATTGTAATAGTAAAAATGACGAAAAAAACACAAAAAGGCCACAAAAAGCCCTAAAAGGACGGGTATTTAGCCCAAAAAGACTTGACCAGAAATTCTAACCGCAAAAACTACTACATTGTTTCTGCTTTGTTTTTTTATTATTATTATTATCCCGTTTTCCATCTGCGTCTTTGAGCGAAATTTTGACCCCCGCCACATACCCAAAAAGTCACCAAAATTGGCGCACACCTAGGCTAAATTGAAAACCAATTCTCGGCAAAGAAAACGTCACCCCCCCAAGACGATGACATCACGGCTTTTCAAAAAAGCCTCTTTAGTACCAGATACAAATGAAAACTTGTCCTAAGGATTTTTAGTGATCGTCTCGAAACATCTCCTGCATCAATGGCAAGCTACTGTGGAAAAAATGTTGGAATTAGAAGTTGTAGATTTTGAACGCCGTGTGCCTGGCCAAAAAAAAACAAATAGGAAAAACGTAAGCATTTAAAATAAACTGTTGTGATCTTAGCTAGCTCGCACAGTTTTATCAGAATGTTGTGAAAAAGGAGTATGCTATTCCCTGGCCCACCCTTAACAATACGATGAAACATAAGACAAGATCGATAAAGGAATGTGGGCGTGGTAAACGAAAAAAATGATTGCAAAAAAAGTGCTAAATCGGCTAATAAAAAAAATATTTGTCATGGTGCCTCTGGCAGACCCTCCCCCTCGTCAGCTACACCTGATACCACCAGCTGCGCCTCCTTATCTTCATCAGCTGGCAAACTCTTAAGGAGATCCCGGACCAGTAATCAACCAGTTCGTTGTACTCCTACGGTGCATCTCCTGGCCTCACCTTGACTCTCGCTCATGCCTGTTTGCCTCTTGACTAATTACCTTGTCTTTGTACCACTCCAGGATCTCGCCTTCACGAGGAACACTCCTGATTGCTGCCCACCTCTCGCTCGTCTCGCTCCGCCGCTCCTCTGGCTCCCATCTCGGATCACACGGTTGTCGCTCTCAAGACCATCCAACCTCCACCTCTGGCCTTCACAGAAGAACCTGGGACTCAATACCATCCTTACTGCCACATTAAATCTATTTCAACTTACCTCATTGCCTACCGAGTTTCCTTCCGGGTTCCAGCACTTGGGTCTGAAAGCCCCACGAGACATGACAGAACGAACTAGAAGGTTGTGTCAGGAAGGGCATCCGGCGTAAAAAACATTGCCAAGTAAACCATGCGACTTGTTCGCTGTGGCGACCCCTGATGGGGAAAAAGCCGAAAGAGAAAGAAGAAGATTGATTCTGGTGCTGAACACAGCCTTATTGATTTTAACCTCGCTCGTCAACTACAGGCTACCTGTTGAAACTCTTGACACCCCTATTAAGGCAGCCGGTTTAGGGGGAAAACAAATATCTAAGATCAATCTACGTACTGAGCCTATCCAAATAATTTCTTCTGGTAATCATAGCGAATACCATCAGTTTTTCGTTACCAACTCTCCTTAAACCCCTGTTATTTTGGGGTTCTCTTGGTTACGCTTACATAATCCCATATTGACTGGGCTAATTCTCGGATTATTAACTGGAGTACATATTGCATGGATAATTGTCTGCACTCCACTCTTCCCTCCACTTCTATCGCTAATCCTCCTGAAAATGAGGATGTTGATTTGTCAAGGGTGCCGTCATGCTATCACGACCTTAAAGTTGTGTTTAGTAAATCAAAGGCTTGCCATCGAACTCCTCAATGGAGCCTCCCTCCCCAAAGGGAAATTATTTTATCTTTCTGGATCTAAGAAACTCTCCATGGAGAGTTACATTCAGGAAGCGCTCTCACTCGGTCACATCCGACCCTCATCCTCTCCTGTCGGTGCAAGTTTTTTTTTTGTCGAGAAGCAAGATAAGACTCTCAGGCCCTGTATCGACTACCACAAGCTCAACCAAATAACTGTAAAAGATAAATATTCTCTGCCTCTTATTAATTCAGTTTTTGTCTCTGTCCAGGGTGCCAACATTTTCTCAAAGTTGGACCTTTGCAATGCGTACCATTTTGTTAGGGTCCGAGAAGGGGACGAATAGAAAACCCCCTTTAATACTCCTCTCGGACATTATGAGTATCTTGTCATGCCCTTCGACCTCACCAATGCCCCTGCCGTGTTTCAGACCAGATGCTGGTCAATGACGTCCTGCGTGATTTTCTTAATCGCTTCATTTTCATTTACTTGGACGATGTTCTAATTTACTCCAACAACCCTACTGAACATCGTCACCATGTCCGACTAGTCCTCGAGCACTTATTAGAAAACAAACTTTTTGTTTAAGCAGAAAAATGTGAGTTCCATGTAGATTCTGTCTCCTTTTTGGGCTACATCCTAGACCAGGGGTCGGCAACCTTTTTTACTCAAAGAGCCATTTGGGACCGCCCCTAATAAAAAAGAAAGCACCCGGAGCCACAACCCGTTTTGACATCATTATATATATTATGCATGTATATATTATTCAAAGGTGCTCATTACGTCCATCGCATCGACCGGTCGATCTTCAATGACATGAGTGTAGATCGCGGGCCAGAAAAGATTTAAAAAAAAAAGTACTTCTTTAAAATCCACCAGCCAATCAAAATCCTCACTGATAAGTACGGGACTTGATTGACATGTAGATTGGCCAATCGGACATCGTCTGAAGCATACGTCGCTGCAAATACACATTGTGTTCTTTAAAGGATGATACCGCGGCCGCGTGTGGGAGGAGCTACTGGTTCTGGTCTGATGGCTGCATGGAGCGATGTGTTTATCAATGCATGGTAGACACTGAGAATGTGGAGGGATCAGGTTTATTATTTTGAAGAGATCTACTTGGTAATCATGTTTCCATGTTTGAGTTCATAAAATCATCCCAGAGAAAGTCTCTGCTTCAACTCCTGCAGTGAAAGCTGCGTCTCAATCTGACGCCCGTGTTTGCATCTCTGACAGAGTTTGAAGCCAAAGCCCCTCCTCCGCCTGTTTACCTGCTTTTCCTCTCTACCTGTTCACCTGTTCACATCCTCTGCAGCTGAGATTTGTTTCCCCTGCGCTCCTCAATGTATTCTACAGAGAGAGCGCAAAATACGGTAGTCTGGTCGCTCCAGCGCCGCACAAGGATGAAAGAGCCAGACGCAGGTTATAGCGGGGATAGAGCGGGTTAAGAAAATGAATGGAAGGCGGCGGCCCGCTGAAGAAATATTCAATAGTGTACACATTTTATTATTATACTGAACTATCTTTTATTTAGAAAAATCTTTTATCTTATCAGTCCAGTATGGAAAAAAAACATCAACAAAAGCTGTGTTGGGCGGTTTTTGGCTGGGTCTGGCCAAAAACAGTTGACTTTTCGGCTGGAAAACTGTGACTCTATCTGGCAACGCTGGCGCGAACTCTCAGTCTGTCATCAGTCTCTGCCCCGCGCACGTCAAGTTCCCGGCAGAAGATCGGAGTGTTTATTGAAGCCGCCCCGCGTGCCTCTCCCTGCTATCAGCTCTGCAGGTCTCGCCCGATAAATACGAGCTCATTACGAAACTGTTTTTTACGTGGCTCGCGCTTCGTACGGAGCCATCAGCGCCTTTGAAATGCCATGAAAAATGAAAAACTAAAATAAAATTTAATTATTATAAAATCCTCATTATTTTCCAAAGTCACAGGGAGCCACAACAGATGGATGAAAGAGCCACACTTGGCTCCGGAGCCTTGGGTTGCAGACCCCTGTCCTAGACGCTGGCAAAATCAGAATTGATCCCTCCAAACTCCAAGCCGTTTCTGAATGAGAAATTCCTGAATCTCGCTAAAAGCTTCAGCAATTTTTGGGGATCGCCAACTTTTATAGGAGGTTCATAAGAAACTACAGCAGCATCGCAGCCCCCCTCACTCAGCTCACATCCATTAAGTTCCCATACGTTTGGAACCCCACAGCAGATTCTGCCTTCAGGAAACTCAAAGAACTGTTCATATATGCCCCCATTCTCATACAACCGGATATTCACAAGCAGTTCATTGTTGAAGTAGACGCCTCTGATTCAGGGGTAGGAGCCGTGCTGTCCCAGTGTAAATCTCCATCTGGCAAGCTCAAACCTTGTGCTTATTTCTCAAAGAAACTTAGTCCCGCGGAACGGAACTATGACGTCGGGAACAGAGAATTTTTGGCCATAAAACTTGCCTTAGAGGAATGGAGACATTGGTTGGAAGAAGCTGACCACAAAAACCTTGCCTACCTGCGTTCTGCCAAGAGACTAAACTCTAAACAGGCCCGCTGGTGTTTGTTTTTTGACAGGTTCTGCTTTACCATCACTTACCGTCCTGTCAGTAAGAACGGCAAACCTGATGCCCTTTCATGTAAAAACAACACCACGGACGGGACCTCAACACACTCCATCATTCCCATTTCCGTTTTTGTAGGCAACCTCACGTGGGATGTTGAGACGAGAGTGCAACAGGCTCAAGGTGAGAAACCTGCCTCTATTAACTGTCCACCCGGAACTCTGTTCGTTCCCAGTAGCCTCAGGTCTGACGTCATCACCTGGGGTCACTCGTCAAAAATCACCTGCCATGGTGGGATCCACCGTACATTCATGCTTCTCAAGCGACACTTCTACTGGCCCTCCATGGAGGACGACATGCGGGAATACGTCACTGCCTGTACCACCTGTGCTAGGGCCAAGTCCTTCAACTCACCGCCAGCTGGTCATCTGCATCCGCTATCCACTCCCGGTCGACCCTGGTCCCACATAGCCGTTGACTTTGTCACTGGACTGCCTCCTTCTCAGGGTTTTACTACCATCTTCACCGTCATCGACCGCTTTTCTAAAGCAGCTCACTTCATTCCTCTCGCACAACTACCTACAGCCACTGAAACAGCCAACATCCTGGTTAATAATGTTTTCCGACATCGTGGAATACCTTCCGACATCGTGTCTGACCGTGGACCACAATTTATATCACAGGAATGGAAGGCCTTCTGATCCGCCCTCGGAGCCTCCAACAGCCTCACGTCGGGGTATCACCCCCAATCTAACGGCCAGGCTGAAAGGGCCAATCCGGAGCTGGAAGCGACACTGCGCTGTTTGGAGGCCCAAAACCAGGGGGACTGGTCGGACTATCTTGTCTGGGTTGAGTACGCCCATTACAATCACCCATCTGCTGCTACGGGTATGTCGCCATTCGAAGCCTCTTTGGGATACTCACCACCCTTGTTCCCTTCTCAGGAGCTCGATCTGGCAGTGCCCTCTGTCCAACTCCATCTCCAGCGATGTCAGGACATTTGGCGCCAGGCTAGGGCTGCTCTCCTCTGCACCAAGGAGAGCAACTGCCAGATCGCCAACCGTCACAGGGTGGTGAGTCCCTCATATCAACCAGGACAACAGGTGTGGCTTTCCTCTAGGAACATTCCCCTCCAGGCCACTTCCCATAAGTTGGCCCCTCGCTACATTGGACCCTATATCATTGAGTGACCTATTAAAACAACCTGTGTCCGCCTCAAGTTGCCGGCCGCCCTCAAAGTGCATCCTTCAATTCATGTTTCCCAAATCAAACCTGTCAGCCAAATCTACCTTTGCCCGCTGTCTGCTTCCCCTCCACCCGCCTGGATCATCGACGGCGCCCTGGCCTTTACGGTCAGCCGGGTGTTGGACATGCGGAGCAGGGGCCGCGGTTTCCAGTATCTGGTTGATTTGGAGGGTTACGGCCCCGAGGAGCGTTCGTGGATCTCCCGCTCCCTCATCTTGGACCACTCCGTCATTGATGACTTCTTCCGCGACCACCCGGATCGTCACCCTGGCCCGCCTGGAGGTGGTCGTTGTGTGTGTGTGTGTGTGTGGGGGGGGGGTTCTGTCATGGTGCCTCTGGTAGACCCTCCCCCTCGTCAGCAACCCCTGATACCACCAGCTGCGCCTCCTCATCTTCATCAGCTGGCAAACTCTTAAGGAGATCCCGGACCAGTAATCAACCAGTTCGTTGTACTCCTACGGTGCATCTCCTGGCCTCACCTTGACTCTCGCTCATGCCTGTTTGCCTGTCGACTAATTACCTTGTCTTTGTACCACTCCATTATCTCGCCTTCACGAGGAACACTCCTGATCCACCTCTCGCTCGTCTCGCTCCGCCGCTCCTCTGGCTCCCATCTCGGATCACACGGTTGTCGCCGTCAAGACCCTCTAACCTCCACCTCTGGCCTTCACAGAAGAACCTGGGACTCAATACCATCCTTGCTGCCACATTAAATCTATTTCAACTTACCTCATTGCCTACCGAGTTTCCTTCCGGGTTCCAGCACTTGGGTCTGAAAGCCCCACGAGACATGACAATATTCTGATTTTTTTTTTTAAGAATCGGCTAACTAACTGAGATAAATTTGTCGGGGATATCCAAACAAAGTTGTGAAATTATGACCTACGGTTTGGCAGCCATTGTGTGCCAAAATCTGCAATTTCGCGATATTCGCATTTAAACACTGTGGAAAAATTAACTTTTTTTTGAGGGATTTTCACGAAATTTGACACACCTGTTGCTAGCATACGTCTACAATCACCTATGAAGTTTTGTCGAACTTTGACATCGGGAAAAGGCCGCCATCTTTAATTTTTTTTTATAAAAGGCGCCTTTACTACCGGATACAAATGTAAAACTTGTCGTTAAGATTTTTATCAATCATCTTGAAACTTCTTAGGCATCAATGGCAAGCTACTTTGGAAAAAATGTTGGAATTAGAAGTTGTAGATTGTCAATGGCGTGCGCATGGCGAGCCAGCAATCGTGGTGCACTATTGTAACTCTTATGTCTTTGAATGGAATACTGTGAAAATTAAATGCATGCATCATTGGCTGAAACTGAACATATTGTAAAACATTGGATATGGACATATAAGGAATGTGGGCGTGGTTAGCAAAAAAACTCTGCTAATGACAATTTGGAAATTAAATTTTTCTGATTTGTCTGAAACTAACGTCGAATAAAATAGTTGCTATGAAGATAAAAACAGAAAAGTCGCCATTTTGAAAAAAGTGGATTTTCTATCAACTTATCACATGTAGCTCTTACCAATGGAGCAATGTGTTTTTCTGAGTGAGTTTATTATGCTTATCGCTGAGCTAGCACTTTTAGCTACATTAGCATAACAAGCATAGTTATCATATTTGGCATATACAGCTTTGACTAGTGTTGATCAAAACTGGGGGGTGAGGGCAACGGTGCTGTGTAGAGGTGGGCAGCGGGGGCGGGTTGCGCCTGGGGGCCATACAATGCCAATTCCGGCTTTAATTAATATTGGTCTTTATGTTAAAACATGACAATAAATCTACATTTATAGTTGTTTTGCTTCAAACTGATGTTAAAATCTTAGTCTAAACATACACTTGTCTGTAGAGTTTTATCCACATTTAATCAACATTTTTGTCTCTATAAAGCTGTAAATTGAAAAGAATTACTCTACTCTAGAAAATGTATCATGTAAATAAAAAATAACTACAAATCTGATGCATCTAATAAGCTAAAATCCAACAATTATTTCCTTACTGATTCCTCTAGTGAGGTTATGGTTCTATTGACTGTTGGCGGGATTGTGCTGTTCTTGTAATCATCATTGTCATCATCAACAGGACACGTCGAGACGCTACCAACAATCTGTCCTTGGATTGCAGTGCCCAACAGGAT
>JAUDJI010001399.1:0-10667 GCA_037389245.1 Oryzias sinensis | reverse complement strand
AAAAGTGTCTCCAACCCCCCAGTTTGGTATCAAACCATTTTCTTCTGAGCTGCAGCTCGTGTCTTTGCAGCTCCGCTCGGACTCAGAGCCTCCAGACGTTCAGGTTTCAGAAAAACGCTCTAAATGAGTCCAGGAGTCACTTTGGACTTTAGCCAGACGTCTGAATTCAACACAGAGCAGATCCTGCAGGGACAGGAAGCTGCTACTAAGTACAAAATCAAACAGCAGGGGATTTTCAAAATAAAGGAAGAGTATTTGTGGTGATGTCACAGCTTCCTCATTCCGGGTCTGACACTAAATGTTTCTGTTGAACAGAATGTTCTCTGATTGGTTTAGCCTTCTTTCCACTCTGGATCCTTCAGGTTCTCCATCTTTCTGGATCCAAATCCTTCCAGTCACAACAACTTCCTGTTTAGAGGATCAGATGCAGAAGAGAATCCAACATAGAACCGGAGTCACACTGGATCCAGCTGTCAGGAAGGGGAGGAGCCAAAATGCAGAAACTGGGCTCAGAGGCAGAAATGTCAAGATTTAAACAGAAACAGGAGAAAATCCATGGAGAAACCAAAAACTGATGATCTGACAATGTAGAGCTGAAAACAGAGACTTCTACTGACTGAAGACAACAGAGATGAAGACATGTGGATGATTGACAGGAACCTGGAGTGACTGACAGACAGAACACCACCAGAACCACTGAAGAACGGACCTGCAGAATCCTCACAGCAACAGCAGGAGAACATTCATTCTCAGTCACACTGTTGCATTCTGGGAATGAAAGCTGGAAGACAGGGCTGCTCAATCCTGGTCCTAGTGATCTACCAACCTGCCTGTTTTCCAGATCTCCAAGCCCTGCTAGCTGCTGATTGGCTCCATCAGATGTCTCCAGATTGTGACTGGATGAACACACCTGGTCCAGGTGATCAGCAGGAAGGAGTGCAGGGAGAGCTGGAGAACAGGCAGGTGGTAGATCTCCAGGAGCAGGAAGGAGCAGCCCTGCTGTAGGACGTCTGTGTTTCCAACATCTGGATTCAACTGGATTCCTGTTGATTCTGATCCTGTTGAAGCAGCTGCATCACAGTGTGGTACGGCAGCTCTACCGCCATGGACCGCAAACGCCTGCAGAGAGTGGTGAAGACGGGGTCCAAAATCCCCAGGACTCCTCTTCCCTCGCTGCAGAGCATCTACAAATGCAGGATCCACAGTAGAGCTGCCTCCATCATCAAGGACCCCACCCACCCCCAACCAGGTCTGTTCACTCTCCTCCCCTCAGGAACTCTTTCTTTCCCTCTGCCATCAGACTCCGTGACAGGAGTAACAACAAACTGCACCTTGCACATCCTCATCGTTCGCTACTGTTTATTATCAGTTTTAGCACATTTAGAATTTTCACAACATCTAGTGCTTTTTGGGTGAATGTTCTGTGTGATTTTTCAGTTCCCAGTTCTTTTTGGCATTCAGAGCAGACAGCAAAGTTAGAATTTCATTGTGCAGGGAAACCCGTTTCTTCCTGTGCAGATGACCGTAAACCCTTTGAATCTGGAATCTACTGAGGTGTCCAGGAGACATCTGAACCAGATGCTGGATCCTCTGGATGTGGAGGAGCAGTGGATCTATTCTGAGCCTCTCACCCTCACTGACTTTGACACCCAAAGGGTTCTACATGGAACGTCAGGTTCCCACTGGAGAACGTCCTGTTCTGAAGAACGGCTTTCCATGAGTTTCAGCAGCAGGAATCCTCTGCTTTCCATCATCCTGAAGACGTTTATTCTGACAGAGATTTCTGCCACAGGCTGGTTTCTGCTTTGACTGGATCAAATGTTTCCTCTGAAGGTTTTGAGTTCAAACCAACGTGTTTCTACTGAACCATGAGAGTCATTCGTCTGAAATTCACCTCCAGATCAGCAGGAGAGTCAGGAGGAAAATTCACTGTTTCAATGCAAACTGAAGCGACTGTTTCAGTCAGTAAAGTCAGTGAGCTGACAGATCCTCATGAAAGTCTCAGAAAAGACGCTCAGAACTCCTCATCTTCTTCAGGTTTCAGGGATGAAGAAGAAATGCTTTTCCCCAAAACTTCTACTGTCAAATAGGAGCTTCTGAGGCTGCTGGAGTCAGCTGGTTTCCATGGCAACGTCTGATGAAGGACAGGAGTCTATGTGGAGTGAGACTGGAACATTGATGTTTAAACTGAAACGACTGTTTCTGCTGTCAGAAGCTGCAGAAAGAAGAGACTCAGCGTTTTCCAGCAGCTTCATCCTGCAGAAACATCAGCAGAAGAGAAGCAGCAGCCATGAAGGGACTGAGAACAGACGGACATCCAGCCAGAATCCAAGCAGCACCTTCATCCTGATGAAGCTCCGCCCTCTGACCTCCATCAGTCATCTCCAGGCTCCGCCCCCAGTCTGCAGCAGCTTCATCTGCTGCCTCCATCCTCTCTCTGTGAGTCTCTGCAGAGTTTTTCTGCAGCTGCTGGTTTTTCTGCAGCAGCAGCAGCATCAGAGCCAGAGAGCCAAAGAAAGTGGAAAGTCTGAGAAGGAAGCAGCTCTGAAGCTCTGCAGCTGACGGTGCAGCTTCAGGACTCATGAGGAGGAGCACACTGCAGCGCCTCCTCCTACACCTTCCTCTTTGAAGCAGCAAGAGATCCTCCTCTTCTTCAGATGGATGATGCTGTCCTCCACCTGCAGCTGGACCTGGATGTTCTCTCAGACCATGTGGCCTCATGGATCAGAAGGTTGAGGGTTCAAGTCCCTTCATGGTTGGAGGAAGGACTTTGTTTCTAAATCAGCAGTTGGTGAAGCTTCAGAGACTCCCACAGTGAGACACCTGCTGGCTGTTCTTTGTAACTGCATCTGTCAGCTATCATTGTCATATAGTTGTCATTTGATTGAATTTCTAATCCAGACAGAAATTCTGTCTGGAATCATTTCACACACAAACAAACGGGAAGTTGTGCTTGTTTTTCTGAGAAAATCCAATCAAATGTGTGATAATGGTCAATGTAAATGTTTCGATAAAGGCTGTAGGGGATTCAGGGATTGTGGAGCGGTTGTTGTTTCCTTCTGGGTTAAAGTGCAGTTTTGTGGAACCTCCCAAAGAGGAGAAACCCAAAAAAGAAAGGAAAAGCAAAGAGACAGGTGGAAGCCATCATGAGATTCCTTTCAAACAGGAAGTTCTTTGTCATTTCATGCACTAGTTTCATTTAGCTCTAGTTGTTGAACATTCTAGAAACTCCTAAAAACATTTTCTGTCCACTTTGAAACCATATGGGGCTGACTTGACCTTGCTCGCTGGGATACGGCCAACATCCAGAAATCTACCAACAGACATTTTTAGCTCTAGTTGTTGAACATTCTATGTTTGGAAGAGGCAGGCTCTTCTAAAAGAAACTAGCAGGAGCCCCAGCGCTGGTCTTTGCTTGGATTTGTTTTAGACTTGTTCAGAGTCAAATGCATGTTTTAAGGGGAGGAGGATTATTTTGTTGTTGCTGTTTTTGTTCCTATTCTTACAATCCACTATATGTCCCGTGTTGGATTCTACTATTAAAATGTGGGAAACAAATGTTTCTCAAATCCAAATCAATCCAAAAGCCTGGAGACTGGATGGCCGTGGTCCTCCCTTTGACCTGGACAGAGGTTGCCATGGCGACCTGCACACTCACCAAGCTGGAACTTAGAAGAAGAAAAAGAGACCAAAATGATTGATAAAGCAGGTTTTCCAGGGAAATCCCACAAAGTGCTTTCCAAGCTAGAACTAAGAATATCCAGCATGCATTTAGAAAAACTCATTAGCTTCTTGTGGAAAATGATGAGTCATTGGAAAAGCATTCTATGAATGCTCAGAAAACTTCCTCTAAGGTTGTGGTTGTTTGGAGAAGTCCTCCTCTTCAAAGAAGTTCTCCTGACCATCTTCAAAGCAACTTTCTGCTTTTTCAAACGCTACTGTTCAACAAAAACTTGGTTTCTGCCACAAAACCAACCTTAGACACTGAAACAGAATGAATCCAATGCAGAAATGTGTTGACACCTTTAATTCAAAGCTTCAATCAGTTTGAATCTCATGAAGAACATTTCAAAAATCCACATTTGGATCAGGCGTCTTCATCAGAGCACAACTCATGTTTCCAGGACTGTGACTCACCAATAGATCCTCATTTCCTTTACACAATCTGTTTCCATCATTTGGATTTTTCATCAAAACTTGAGTTAGAAAAGAATTGTTGCCCCAAAATGTCCAGTTTGAATAGTCTACAGTTTGTTGTGTTTGGTTGCTAGGTAACAGGGTCTTTAATGTCTATGATGTATAAGGTATAGACCTACCTTTTTAATTTAGCTTTTAGTTGAATTTTAGGATTTTTTTTTTATATTTTAATTATTTTTTTCTTCTTTTAACTAGTTTTATATGTGTATGTAAATACATGTATTTATTTATTTATTCTATTAATTTCTAAGTCGCTCTTACTATTTCATATGCCTATAAGGTTTATGTAATTATTTGTTTTTCGTCCATGTTTTATATATATTTTAATTTTATTCCTTTTACATTTTATTACACTCCAGTGTTTTCCTCTGAGGGATCCTCCACATCGGTGACTGACCCTTCTTAGTGAGCTGCAGTGGGATCTCCTGGGTCTGACTCTTTTGATCGGATCTGGGGGGTTCTGTGGTAGTGTTCTCCGTGAACTTGGATTGGGGGGTCGCCGATGTGGACATGCCCCCAAAATATCGTTTCCCCACTTCAGAACAAAGTCTCTACATTCTATCATTTTATCACTTATTTATTTATTTATTTTTTGATGTGTGTGTTTTTGCGGGGTGGGGGGGGGGGTTGTTGCACGGTTTGTACTATCATCTTGTTTTAAAANCCAAAATATCGTTTCCCCACTTCAGAACAAAGTCTCTACATTCTATCATTTTATCACTTATTTATTTATTTATTTTTTGATGTGTGTGTTTTTGCGGGGTGGGGGGGGGGGTTGTTGCACGGTTTGTACTATCATCTTGTTTTAAAATTTTATTGTATTTTATGAACAGCACTTTGAGAGACATATGTTGTTGAAAAAGTGCTATACAAATAAAGGTTGATTTGATTTGCTTTGAAGTGCAGTTCTCCATCAGTCCACCGGGGGAGCTGCAGCACAATAACTCTCCAGTTGATGCTGAGAGAGACAGTGGAGCTGATCTCAGATCAGTTCCTGCTGCAGCTCTGACACTCATCTCCACTTCCTCTGATTCCTCCATCACTCTGCTCTCCACCTCCCAGGAACACCGTCCAGTCACAACATCTCTGCAGACCAGCTGCTGCTGCTGCTCCTCTCTGCTCCTCCAGGAGGAACATCAGTCGTAAAACCTCCACCTGTAGAGAGAAAGTGTAGAGACAGAGATGAAGGAGTGTCTCCTGATCCTGGTCTGTCAGTCAGTGATGCAGCACAGCAGCAGAAAGAGCAGCAGGAGCTTCAGTCCTGTTCAGAGCAGCAGCTGCCTGTCATCTTCACCTGTTGGAGCTTCTGCTGCTCTGATTGGCTGACTGTTGTCCTGAAGCCTGTCATCATTCTCCTCAGAGCTTCACTGAGAAGCTGCAGCTTCACAGGAAACTCTGCATCTTTGCTCTCAGACTAACTTCAGGACCAAACATCTGGAAGCAGCTGGACTGACTCCAACCCTCTACTGACCTCAGAGTCTGCAGTTTGGAGTTTGGACTCTCCACCAGATCCTGGAGCTGCTGAACATCTAAAGACTGAAGGTTGTTGTATCTCAGGTCCAGGTCTGTCAGGTGGGACGGGTTGGACTTCAGAGCTGAGACCAGAGCAGCACAGCTGGACTTTGATAAACTGCAGAGTCTTAACCTGAATCCAAAACAAAGAGTTGAGTTTAAAGACAATGTTCATGTTTTTCATCGTTATTCGCGAAGATCAGAAAGTTTAGAAAAAGTCCAAAGATAAATGGTAAAAAATGGTAAATGGTAAATGGCGTATACTTATATAGCGTTTTCTACCTTCTTACGAAGGCCCAAAGCGCTTTACAGTCACAGTCCCATTCACCCATGCACACACACATTCACACACTGATGCCGGCTCTGCTGCCAAACACTGGCGCCAACCTCGCACCAGAGGCAAGGTGGGGTTCAGTGTCTTGCCCAAGGACACCTCGACACATGGGCGTGTAAGGCGGGAATCATACCTGCAATATTATGATCATGGGTCGACCGCCCTACCCCTGCACCAAATCCGCCCTCAAGATGTGAAGCAACAGCAGCAGATCAGAAGAGTCCAGCAGAAGCAGAGAAGAAGAACATTCAGGAACTTTCAGGACAACATGCAGCTGCTTCAGGAAAGAAGTCCAGGCGTGTTAAAGTCAAACATCAGCCTGTGGCTGCATCCAAACCAACTGATGTTTCTGCAGCAACAGCAGAAAAAGTCCACTTCCTCTTTCTGCTCAGCTCTTCTCCAAACAGCACTGAATCATGGGAGAAATTCAGCAGATGATGCTGGAAAGTCTTCATCCCAGTTTTCAGGAGATGATCTTCCAGTCCTTCTCTGCTGCAGCCCTTCAAGCAGAGACTTTCAGCTCCAACAGATCAAAGCAGAGAGAAGAAGGAAGTGATGAGGAAGAGTCAGCAGCAAATGTTGGACATTGATCCCTGATCCATGACTTCAGCTCTGAATGAAGAGTCAGAAGCTGCTGGGAGCTTTGATGGATGATGTGATGATGTTTGTGGATGGAAAGGTGAGGATGTTTGTGGAGGATGTGTCTGTCAGAGCAGCATCCAGCTGCAGCATGACTCTGTCACTGTCTGCTCACAAACATCAGCCGCTGGACTCTCAGCTGCATCTGCTAAAACACAGCAGGACTCAGAGTGCATGTGAACGCGCACGGCTGCTTCTTCTGTACGCACTTTAAAGGAGTCTGTTGGAGCAAAGACACAAAGAAGAGCTGATGGCTGCAAGCAGAACTTTGTGGAACACAAATGTCAGCAGACAGCTTTGAAACAAGCAGCTGCAGGAAGAAAAGAAGAAGTTCTTCTGCAGATCTTTGAAGAGAACAAGCAGCTGCAGGAAGATGCTCCTGCAGATCAGAATCTGGACATTTCTGCTCACTGTGGGTCAACACAACTTTGTCATGATATTGATCTGAACACAACTGAAACATGGAGTCTGACCTCAGAGTCTGGAGTCTGCAGTCTGGACTCTCCAGAAAACCACACAGATGAAGAACTCCTGAATCCTGCAGGTTTTGGTTCTTGCTCAGGTCCAGTTCTGTCAGATTAGACGGGTGTTTCTTCAGAGCTGAGACCAGAGCTTCACAGCTGATCTCTGACAATCTGCATTTCTCCAACCTGCAATCAGACAGAAAAGTGTGTTCAGGAGCAGTGATGCAGATGGAGGTCCAGGAACTTTGTCCATTCAGTCAGGTGGGACCCGCCCTGATGACAGACTGACAGATGACATTTTCACTGTTTGCTCATTTCTTTTGGATTTGGACCCAAAAACATGATCATGAAGATTAGAAATGACTTGTGTTAAAATAGACGAGGAATTGAAATGTCATTGATCATCATGAATTATTAATGACTAAATAATTAGAATCCAATAGATTTTGCGTTGATTTAAAGCTTTGATTTCAAAAGTTTCAGATTAAATTCTATATTAAATTCTATAACAAAGATATGTCATATAAAAATAAACTAACTGAAATAACACGTTACAGTAAAAAAGTGTACTTCAATAATCTACTGAATGAAAATAAATACAACGTAAAGCGAGTTTGGGAAATATTAAATAACATCATTAAAAATGGGATAAAAAAGCGAACTTATCCAGATTACTTTACAGATGAGAAGGGTCAAAGCTATGACATCAATGTAGCAGCAAACGGTCTCAATAACTACTTTGTAAACGTGGGTCCAGAGTTGGCAGCGGAAATTCCAAAATGCAAAATTAGCAAAGACAATAACCCACCCATCGACAGGATCCCACACTCAATCTTTCTCTCTGATGTGAACGAAAATGAGCTGATATCAATTGTGAATAATTTCAAGAGTAAAAACTCAAAAGATTGTGAGGATATAGATATGAAGGTGGTGAAAAAAGTCATTTATAGTGTATCTAAGCCTCTAACATACATATGTAACTTATCATTACAAACTGGGAGATTCCCAAACCAAATGAAAATAGCCAAAGTGATTCCTATCTATAAGAGTGGAGACAAACACCAATTTACAAACTATAGACCTGTTTCTCTTCTTCCACAATTCTCAAAAATTTTAGAAAAAATATTCAATGATAAATTAGCTTTATTTATTGAAAACATAACATTATAAATGAAAACCAATATGGTTTTAGAGAAAATAGATCAACGTCATTGGCTATCATTGATGCTGTGGAGGAAATCACAAATGCTCTGGACAAAAAGAAATATGCAGCTGGAATTTTCATTGACTTAGAAAAAGCATTTGACACTCTCAATCATGACATCCTACTTGACAAACTGGAAGTGTATGGGATAAGAGGACGATCTATTTTATCAATCAAGACTTTTAAAACTGCATGACCTTGTTGATTTTTACACTGCACAACTTTTATACAGAGCCAGCTGGAAATTGTTACCATCCAACATCCAAAAACAGTTCTTAGAAAATGAAGGAGGCTACAGACTGAAGGGATGTAGGAACTTCAAGATCAAATTGATAAGAACCACAAAGAAAAGTTTCTGTGTGTCGGTGTGTGGCACTAAACTTTGGAACGGTTTAAGTAATGAGCTCAAACAATGTTCAAATATTCAAATATTCAAGAAAATGTATAAAGAAACTCTTATTTCAGGATATGAAGATAAGAGGATTTAAGGTGCTTGAATAATTCCAAATACATGTGTGAACTTGATTGTGGTGAAATAATCAAAGATCTTTTAATTACAACCAATGAGTGTTACATTGTAATGTGCATTAATGATTACTGAAATGTTTAAATTACAATCAATAAGCTATTGATTTTATTTACCCGATCTGCAATGTGTAGCAATAATTTCTGGTTTAATGTTATCATGTGTTCTAATGATAATCAATTATTATTACATATCGGTATCGTTACTGTTTACTGAAATCATGAATGAATGTTTTCTGAAGATCATCAATCATTTCTAGGCACTGGATTTTATTACTTGAAGATAATCTATCTGATCAGTACTGGATTTAAAACTCTGTAAAACTATCAAATGAATAAACTCAGTAGGGGTGGGATTATATAAGCTTGCTTCTTCCCACTCCTTTTAAAGCAATAAATCAAACTCTACTTATACTTCAGTTAATGATCACTGTATTTAATTAAGCAGATGTGATTTAAGTGACATTTTTGTTTTGTTTTCTGTCTTTTTAATCTATGCATTTCATCATTTCTGTAATGAGTTTGATAAATATGTGTAATTTTTTTATTGCTTTGACTACAATGCTTGAAATAAATCAATAAATCAAATCAAATCATATGTTCATCTTGAATCCTAAATAGTAAAATGCATTTTCATACCGTCACATTGCAGATAAACAGCTAAAAAAGGTCTTTAGTTCTCCTTTGAAAGCATTTCCTGACATCTCTAAACTGTAGACAGTCCATGAAAAGCATGAGGATCCGCTACAAAAGCCATACCCCAGCGAATCAGATTAAATTAATTTTATGTGCACGCTGCGTGCTGTCCGAACAACAGCCTTGCCCCCCATGCACACAAATAGCCAGACAGACCTCTCCTCTTCAGCGAGAATAGTAAAATTAATATCATTGTCAATTAACAGAAAATTGACTGACTTGGAGGGATAAATATGGCAGATAACATATATATTTTGTGGGGGGGAAAATGTGACTTCTCCAGTAATGATAGCAGAACCGTGGAGGTCAGATATTAACGATACTGCGGTCTTGAAGAATGTGGCCCCGGGGCTCGTTCAATACAGAGTTAGCGTGAAATATGAGTAAGCGTAACTACGCTCGACTTGGTAACCCTGGGTTGATGCACGTGCACAGCAAGTACATAAAGACATTCTCAATGGATCGCCGATTTCCAGAGTCTCCATGGAAACACGTGAAAAAAAAGGGAGCGCTATACTTCAGTGAGACGGAGTCTGAGAGTTAATTCACGGCGTGTGAAGATTATACGTCCATCAAAAAAGTAGTATGGCTGCATCAGCAAGAGAAAGAGTTTCTGCTTGGAGAAAAAGAAGGGACAAAGTAAAGCACAAGTTTCTATCTCATTTCTATTTTCATTGTGATGCATCTATATATGACCTATCCAACTTAAATGAATTGCTTCTATTGATAACAAGTAATTGAGTTAAATTTATTCAACCTAATTTCTTACGTCTATCCAACTCAATAATTGCTTGTACAACTCAAAATTTACATATTTATCTAACTAAATGTAATTTTACTACAATCTAATTCCATTTTTTTTCCATTTTAATTTATTATACTTCTTGAACTCTCATATGTCTAAGTTTGAGCCTGCAGATACAGTAAACCCTTGTTTTTCGCGGGGGTTATGTTCCAAAAGGATCCCGTGATAGGCAAAATCCGTGAAGTAGAAACTTTTATTTATTTTTTTACAATTATTACAACTAAATATTCTTTTATACATTGAAAAGAAAGAACAGACCATTTTACAGGCTCAAGCATTTGTTTCACAAAT
>JAUDJI010001398.1:0-10680 GCA_037389245.1 Oryzias sinensis | reverse complement strand
ACAGGAGACTGAGGTCCTGGTGTTTCTTTTCTGGCTGGCGTGTGGCACATCATACAGTGTGGTAGCCAGGGGCTTTGACATGCCACGGTCCACTGTAAGTGACGTTGTCCTCAGGACGGCAGACCGCATCCTCCAGCTGATGAGCAGGGTCACCCAGCATCCAGTGGTAATGAACTGCCATTAGTCACCTCTGGTTTTTTAGCAGCTTGCTAAGTCTTCCACCTTCCAAAAGGTTGTGGGGAGCATTGATGGCTGCCACTGAAGAATAAAGGCCCTAAAAGAAAATGCAGCTTGTTATTTTAACAGGAAGCTTTTTTATTCCATTCAACTGCAGGCTGTATGTGACTCTAAGCCAAATTTAGAGATATTTTTTTTTGGGAATCAAGGATCAGTCCACAGTTCACAGGTTCTACGTAAAAGCCCAATTTATGTAAATCAAACATTACCCACCTGAAGGATCCTTTTGGGTGATGGTGGGTATCCCTCTATTGCTCATCCCATCACGCTGCTGACCCTACAGGGAACCCATGAGGAATGCGGTTCAGGCCCGTTACAACCAGCACCACGCCAAGGCACGCTCTGTGGTGGAGAGAGAGCATTTGGCAAATGAGGAGGAGAGCAATATTTCTGGGGGCACTGGAAGTAAAACCAACCTTTGCAATGAAAATCATTGCCTGCAGTTCAGTTCTGCACAATCTGTGCATCAGCAAAGGGGACTGCTTGGAGCCACAGATGTTGAGCCACAGCAGGAACCAGTAGGACGGGTAAAGTGGCGTCCGTCTGCGAGGACAGATCTCTGCTTTCCTTTTAGCTCCAACTGTGACACACATGACTCTAGAAGACCAGGATTATTGTTAAGATGTATAAAAATAAATGTTAACATATAAAACGAAAATGTAAATATGTACATTTGATATTTATATGAAAATCCTTTTGAGATTGTTAAAAATGGCTCAGATTTAAATAATACATGTAAATAATTCATTTTTGTTCATGCATTTATTAAACAAATTGCAAAAACAACAACGACGTTACATTTTGTGAACAATATTTTAAACTCAGGTAAGCTTAACAGACTCTCCTGTCACTCTTTGTCCCTTCTTGCTCTTTCCTCCTCTCCTCTTTCAACAACAACCTTTACCCCAACATGACAACGATTACAGTTTAATGATAAATAAATACCAATCTGATCAGTGTCTCTACTCCCATCCGGCACGAGCTTGCCTGATAACAAACAGGCTATCTTTCTCCATCCACAGATGGATCAGATTTTCCTTATCCTCGTCTGTCCCTACATATATAAACACATTTTAAAAATGTGTTAATAACTTATTACTACGGTTAGAACTCACTGCTTTTTTATGTACTATCAACAGCGTTTGTTTTTAGCCTTCAACGCTAATTCGCGCTAGCGTTAGCTTTAGCATTACCGAAATTGATGAGCTTTAAAACAATGTAGATAGCCGATTGAGGAATACAACATATTAAACAGGTCATCTTACGTATTTACAAATATATTTTACAACATATACAAGATACTTTTAAATATACTTACATTTTTAAGTCCTCTTTCTAGCGCAACCGTCCGCCATCTTTGGATAATTCAAACGCAGTGTATTGTGGGTCACACGCAATGCATTGTGGTATGAACGCAGTGCATTCTGGGCAATATTCGCCAATCGAGTGAGCATCGATCCACACTGGTTTTTCGTAGAGAATTCTGGGAAATTTCTAGTGCACATGATTTTTGAACTGTAGATTCGGACAGCACTACAAAATGGCGACCGCACTATATAGTGCACTATATAGGGGTTAGGGCGGTAATTCGGACACAGCCAGCGTCAATAACAACTATGGCATTTTTCACTCGGTCCCTTCAAGATGTCCCAAAGGTAACGGTCAACGACGTGAGTCGAATCATACAAAAGTTATGTCACACTTCGACAACCAAGAAAGAGAAGGGCTTCAAATTGTATGTGTCAAGCTACATCCACAATTTTGAAGGTAAGATCTGGACGTGTTCTGTGTTTACATGCCCATAGCATGCATGCTATCTAGTGCTAGCGCAGCAGGGGGGTATTCCAGAAAGCAGGTTATGCTAGCACTCACGGTAAGTTTGAGGCTAAGGAAGTTGATAACCTCAGCTTTCGGTTCCAGAAATGGAGGTATGTTTCAGGGTAGGTCAAGTTGCCATAGCAACTCATGCTCTGAACATAACCTGGTCTGGAGCAGGTTTAGTTGAAGCTTAGTTTGTTTACAGAGAAGTGAAGCAGCATGACGTGTCCATTTGAAGATGAT
Organism: Oryzias sinensis; assembly: GCA_037389245.1. Lineage (NCBI taxonomy): Eukaryota > Metazoa > Chordata > Actinopteri > Beloniformes > Adrianichthyidae > Oryzias > Oryzias sinensis. The sequence continues at coordinate 8,382 of JAUDJI010001398.1, read as the reverse complement.
TTAGTGGATGAAGAAGCTCAGATAATACTTTTTCCACCGTGAGAGGGTGATAAGATCACATATGGATGTTGGAAAAATAAACTTTTTACTTTGATCTAACTTAATTATTTGCTTCAGTTAAGATAAATCATTTTTTGTTATGTCACCTTAAAAATAACACGTAGTTTTCAGACAATTATTTTCCTTTCGTTCAAATTAATTCAATTAAGAAGGTGTAACTTTGATGCTGCTGTTAGATCGGCACCGCAAGGGATTCTGGGATATCATTCCCTTTGCCTGTCTGGACGGATTTGGGTTTAAGTGTGGGTTTTCACAAAATGTGTTTAGTTGTATAGCTGTTTTACTGTGTTTCACCGTGTTTTGCCGAGCTATTTAGTCCTAATAAGCTTACGTCTCTGCACCACGAGTGAGAGTAAAAGAGAGGATGATGAGTTTATATAGCACCCCTACCACCTACACCCACTATGACAGTGACAGAAAATTCTTTAATGAATTTTTGCACTCAGTGCATTTTCCCCCGTTCTTTTTATTGTTATAAAAATTAGCATATCTGCCGGCTCAAACTTAGACATATGAAAGTTCAAGAAATATAAGTAATTAAGATGGAAAAAAGATTAATAGAGTAATGTGACATTTAGTTAGATAAATACGTAACTTTGAGTTGTATAAACAATTATTGAGTTTGAATAAATTTAACTAAATTATTTAAATTATTTCTCAGCCGTGTTACTTTTTTGATGGACTTATAATCTTTAACCACCGTCATTAATATCTCAGACTTCGTCTCAAGTGTCGCGCTTTCTTTTTTTTCTCCACACGTTTCCATGGTGACTCCAGAAATCGGCGATCTATTGAGAATGTCTTTATGTACCTGCTGTGCACGAGCATTAACCCAGGGTTACCAAGTCGAGCGTAATTACGCCAACTCATATCCGGTCTTTTGGAACCGACATACCCCGGGTAAGCAAGTTCAGGCGGATTTCAGCCAGAGTTCAGGATTAAAGTCAGGCTAGTTTAAACATGCTTCCTGGAATACCCCCCAGGTGCAGCGTAGGCTATGTTTACTATTATGTGTCAATCACAGCCAATTTTCCTAACGCCTTTGTCAATGTCAGTTTCAAACAAGGATTCAAGCACAGGAGAGGTAACGATTAGGGCTGAGTGCTACAGATCTATGAGGAAAAGCCAAAAGCCTCACAGCTTAAGCGTAAGACTGAGAGAAAGTTATACTGCAGGTTCAGCGCAGATTGGTTCATGGTTCATGAGACAGGTTACGTTTGGCAGATCAAAGTTTCTGTGAATCATTGCATCTAATAATGCTAAAGGTTATTTTAAAGACAAATTTCATTTACCATACCATAAATAACACTGGTGTGTTGGAATATTTATCGATATTTAAATATGCACGCTAATCACTGGGATTCACAGAAACTGAGTTCCGTTTTGTCACTGCATTGACACACGTTCTGTGTCCACTGTTGGGGATGATGAGTAAAGTGAGATAAATAATAATATAAATAATATTGTGGCTACAATTTTAGCTCATACAAATTGTTTAGTAGTTATTAATTGTTTGAGTAGTTAATAATTATATGTCGATGGTTCAAATTTGTTTGTTTTGTTAAACATTCTCACTGTACTCATGTATTCTCTTTTTTAAAAAACTGCACTTTTATTCTATTATAACAGATTTGTGTATTTTCAGATTGTGCTTGGGGATGCCCGTCCTGTGCAGCTACAAAGCTGCCAGTGTACCTGTGTGGCAGGTACAGCTGTGTGTAATCATGTGGCAGCACTGTTGTACCAGACTGCACATTATTGCCAGCTTAGCATCACCTCTGTTCCCCCAACACACAGCTGCACAGAGACTGAACAGAAGTGGCATAAGCCAAGATCCATGGTAACTAATGTTTTTAACAGGGTACTTTTCTACTTAATTTTCTATTTATGGATGTTTGTGTTTATTGAAAACCTTTTTTGTACTTACTTTATGGCTCATTTTAAAAAATTAAATAAAAAAAAAACATTATTTTGTTTTTTCCATAGGAGCAACTTGTATAAGGGTGTCAGTTCAGCTCTGCCTGAACTTTCCACACTCAGGGTGGATGAAGTCTACCATGATGTTCCAAGTGATGTGGCTCCACTGATAACAACTATGGCTATGGACATTAATGTTCCTCTGGTTGACTCTGCATTTGGAAAAGTGCAAGAAGGAAGTGTGTTATCCTATCATATGCCAGCAAAAAGAGTTCCAAAAACCTGTCCCCACACAGATGCTCCTTCTCCCCCACAGCTGCCACTTCAGGGTTACAGGCTGGGACCCGCTACCTGCTCTTTTGTCTGCACTGAACATCAGCAGCACCACATGATGTCCCTGGAAACAACATTAGAGAACGCACACAAAACAAACTCTTTGCTTCCCTAAATAATTAGATTCTGATTGCCTGTCACACTTCTTTATAGAGTGCTGTTAATTTCTCTTTTCTCCATTTCTCTTACTGGCAGTAACTCTTATTAGTTCAATCCATTTCAAAATATTTGTACATATATATTGATTCAAGTTTTTATATTTTTTCTTAATTGTATTACTATGTTTCTTGTTGTATTAATACTAATCTATTATTAAATTACATGTTACATGTTCTTCCGATTAATTTTTTTGATAATTGGTTACCTAAAAATAGTATTTTATAACTGTTGTTTGTAAATTGGGAGCCCTAAATAAATGTTATTCAGTAAATAATTCACTGTGCATGAAAGTATTATTCTTATATTACAGATGGCTTAAAAGCATTGGTGAGGTAAAGTACATATAACATGCAAATAATTCAGTAGTTCTTTATTCAAAGAGTATGTGCAATGTACAGCAGTGCATACATAACATTAATTATAAAATTCAATTTATACAAAGTAATTTACAAAGCTAGGACGCTCTCTCCTCTCCCACACCCCCGGTCGTGAAGTGGGAAGGGTGAAATTGTTCCACTCAAACAGTGCTGGGACAGTTCCCTTGTTTAATAGCCGCCTCCCCGTCTCTGATAAGGGCTCACGAACATCATCCTTGTTAAAATGTCGGCTACATACTCGGGTATGGGGAGTAACTGTGAATTTGTCCCTCCGGATAGCTACAAGCCATTTTCGCCTGATTTCCGCGTCAGATGGAAATGTATGAAAACTAAGTAAACTGTTGTACTTGCTCGAAGCTTGACACAGAGGCACACAGCAATGCTCGGCTGTACTATAGATGGTTCGCTGAAATTTGAACGTTTTCTTACTAGTCATATTGTAGTTGCTGTTATATCGCTTTGTAAACAATCGCCTCAGCGCGAGCGGAAATGGCTTAGCAGGCTGAGATTTTAGCGGAAGTATACTATACTATAAAAGTAGCTTTGGGCGAGTGTACATAATTCGGGTGATTTTGTGTTCGGTTCAGCAATTTTCATCTTCTCATGAACATCTAGTAGTGGTCTAAGTTAGGCTGAGTGGTTGTTGGAGTTCCACTAAGCTTCTATGAACTGGAGTTTCCATGAATGCACCATGCCGCGTGTGGGAGGGGCAACAAGCTAATGTTTTAAGCCTGATAGCCACATGGAGCGGTTGGTTGTTCTTGATGAAGTTCTTCTTCTTGATGAAGCTTGTCTGCTGGACTTTATATATGTAGTTGTAGATTTAGATAAGTTAATTCTTCTCTAAGAGTTCTGGTAAATCGCCTGTCCGTCCTGGGGGAGGATCCCTCCTTCATGTGGGCACTCCTGAGGTTTCTTCGTTTTTTCCGGAATCCGGTTTTTTTGGGAGTTTTTCCTTACTGCGAAGGGGGGTCTAAGGGCAGGGATGCCAGTATAGCTTAGTCAGTTTGTTAGTCCATTTTTGTATTTTCCTATTGAACTCTTTGTATTCATGATCCTTTTGAGTTCATGTTTTACTTCGAAGCCCATCGAGACGACTGTTGTGATTTTGGGCTATACAAATAAAATTGAATTGAATTGAATTTATACTTTCTTTAACAATTTTAATTTAAACTGTTCAAACTTATTTCAAAACTTGTTCCTTACACAGCTCCCTGTTGTGTCATATTAACACAATAAGAATTTTAACAAAGTTTATCACTGCTGCTTTAGGAGGAGCGCAAGTTACACCCATTTGTAGTCCATTACAGACTCACACATATTCACACCGGCTGGGTAGCTTGGTTGGTAAGTGGGAAGCTACCATGCAGGAAACCAGGGTTTGATTCCCGGAGGGGAATGAGCAATGGTACTGGGGGCAATTACCATATCAATATCGATTAACATCACCAAGTGAGACCCTTAACGCTACCGCCTCCCGAGCGCAGTTTTGGCTGCAGTTTACTCTTACCTGGTGGACAGGAACTTTAGGTTTAGGATTTTCATAAATGGTTTCCATTATAAGGACGTAAAGTCTAAGAACGTGTGAAGTGTGTAACAGACTGACTTGTATACTGAACAGCTTTTTCTGTCTGAGGTTTTTACTGAAGTGATGGGAAGTCAATGTCATGTGACAGTAGTTGCATTGGGCCAGGAAGTTTGGGTGAGGTGAATGTGTGGAAGTGTGGTGAATAAAACAGAATTTGGAAGTTCAGTTTTTACCTTTTTTTCTGTCTAACTTCTAAGTGTCCAGCAGCTGAGCAAACAATTAAGAGCTGATGATCTTTCTACAAGAGTGTAGAGCTAAACCTCACAGCACAACTCAGAGCTCTCCTGCCGAGCTACTGTTTCAACGCCAGATGTGCACGAAGATACCCTCACTTCCTTCTTGTTTCATTTGTTGCTTCATAATTGGTCGTTGACTAGCATACACACATGTTTAAAGTCACACGTAAAAAGAAAAGCAATGTGACGTTCACATTAGTGTGATATGTTTGGTGTGAAACTACCCCATCTAGTGGTGAGAAGAAAAACATACTAACAGGTGTTGAACACCGTGAGGGGGTTCTAGAAGAGAGATAACGAGAGGTGTAAGGAAAATAAAGCCCATACTTGGTTGCAGTCCGTTGTCTGGTTCTTTTTGAAGCATCACAGATATTACAAATAGGTTCATTAAATTTTAGTTTTTCTAGACTTTACAACAGGCATGTCCAAAGTCCAGCTATTGGGCCACATGCGGCTGACATTTAATTTTCCACAGGCTCCTGTCATACTTGACTTTCTTATTTTCAAGGGCCAGCGAGAGGAAAGGATTTGTTTGTTTCAGTGGTCTAAACCACATTGCTTTGTACTTCTGAATTAAATTAACTATTTGTATAATTTTCCTGTTCACATGATTTACATTTAGTTTACCGTGACCATGTATATAAGGAACGAGGAGAACAACTAGATACTTAGGGGCCAGACCACAGCGGGCTTTCAAAAAAATCATTAAAATCTTAAAATCTATTCTAAGATGGACTGGGAGCCAGTGAAGAGACACTAAAACTGGAATAATATGATCTCATTCTAGTTTGGTTAGGAGTCTGGCGGCACCATTTTGGAATAAACTGAAGTTTATACACAATCTGCTGTAAAGGGAAGTGTAGAGTGCGTTACAATAGTCCAAACGGGAACAAATAAAAGCGCAAATCACCATCTCAAGACATTTTTTAGATAGGAGAGGGATTATCCTGTTTAATCTGTGTATTTGCCAGAAACAAGATTTGACCATCGATTTTGACATGTGTCTCCAAATTCAAATCAGCATCAAAGCTCCCCCCCAGATTTCTAGTTTGTAGAAACATTCTTAGACAGAGACTCCAATTTCTGAGCCTCATCGTTTTGGGCCTCAACTGATCCAAAAAGAATTACATCAGTTTTGTCCAAATTTGGCCCTGCAACAACAACGCTGCAGAGGAAAACTTTTTTTGCAAATGATGTCATTGTTTATTTTTTTAAGATTTTCTTCTTAAACGTTTGCTCTGCCTTAATTGTAACATTTGTTGTGATTCGCGTGTCTGTCTGCTTTGCTGTAACACAAAGGTTTTGTTGTGTTTTGTTGTTGTATAATTAGTTCATAAATGTTAAATGAGCTGTGATGGTTATACAGCATGCTGCTGCTGTTGCTGCTGCTGCTGTTAAATGACAATAAAACAAGTCAGTTAAGTTGGACAAAGTAACTACCGTAAATTCTGGGTTACAAAGCGCACCCGATTAAAAGCCGCACCCACCTGTTTTCACGTGCTTAATTATTTCTGTACATGCACAAGCCGCATCAGAATACAAGCCGCTGCTCCGTCAAAGCGCATCTTGACTCCCAGAGTGAGCATGTCTCATAGCCACACTGTGGGCGGGTACTGCCTTGATTCAAGCTCATGTATCCAGGTACACCCACATCCGAAACAGCATGGACCTCTATTCTGTTCACAAGTTCCTCAGTTATGGGTTTTTTTATTTGATTTTTTTTTTTTTTTTTTTACTTATTGACAAACTAGGAATCATACATAAAATTACTAACAGTAACCATATAATCAACATTACATCCCTCAGTTATGATGAGGAAATTTACATCCGCGATCCCCCATTTCCCATGAGTCTTATGGGCTAAAGGCGGGGCCAACGCCCGGCTCGCCACACTGTTGTACGTGTTTAAGAATGTGCAAGGAGCAGCAGTGCATGGAGGGGTGAAAAGGAACAGCTCTCCTTCCACTTGTGTCGCGGCAGCATTATGGTACTAACAGGGCTGGTTAAAAAAACACCAGTAAAATAGCGCGCGCCTCAGCGCGGCGCGTTCGTCAGAAGCTTCCTTTCACAACAAACACTTGTTGATCCACGGACGCCTCTGCGCTCCGCACTCGCCAAGCGGGCTCCTTGTCTCCCCTTCCTATCCGAAAAGCTCACACGGCGGCTGTGAGCTTTTCAATGCAAAATTCCACTCAGTCAGAAACCGTAAAAACGACCACATGGATTTGTGTTTCCAGTCGTGTCCCGACAAAATAAAGGCTGATGTTATTCACACATATTTACGTGCAGCCAGCCGAGTCACTATGACTCAGAGGTAAATACACTTCTGAGCATGCGCTGTTCTCTCCGTCACGCAGCTGACCGGCATTTCCATTTACTGATGGGGGATTTTTCACGCTGCTTTTAACGATTGCTTTTAACTTGAAAGCTTCATTATATTGTAGCGGCGATCACGTGCACGTTGGGTCTAATGGCACCAAAGGATTCTGGGATGTGGCCGGGCATGCGTGTTTCTTTTTGTTGAACCATGACTGAAGTGTCTAAGACCTGAAGTGACGTCCATGCTGTTTGGCTGCTTGAAGGCGTGTTAAAAACAAATGACTTGTTTGATGTCGGTGGCGAATACAATACCATTCACCGAGCCCGAATGTTTGTTCATGGCGCCCGCCAATTAAATTCATAAATTAGCCGCGTCACTAAATTAGCCGCAGGACTGTGTAGCGGCTTGTAGTCCGGAAATTACAGTACATGGGGGGGCGCCTGGGGAGGGTCTCGCCCGGGGAGTAATTCAGGGTACAACCGCCTCTGAATGAAGAATACTATTTCAAAACGTGGTATTAACTGGCTTTGCCCTGAACTTTCACCATAAGACCAGCCTGTTTTTTTCTTATATGTAAAATAAAAAATAGTTTTTATTGTAAATGATATTTTTGTTGGATATCAATTAGTGGTGGGATAGAATGATTTCTTTATTGTTGTCAAATATTTCCAAATGTTCAGCTAAAATCCAAAGTGTTGTTCAGCCAAAGTGATATTAAAAGCAATATGCTGTAAACTAAATAGTGACTCAAAAACAATAATCATTACAAATTTAACAATATAAAAAGAAACATAAACACCATTTAACCCACCATCAAACATACTTGTCACTTCTTCTTCAAATAGGAGCAGCTTTTATCATTATTTAGAGCTGTTATAGTCATACAAACTTTTTTAGTGTTTTGGTTCATCTAGTTAAAGAAATGATTCATGTCTATAGGAATTTCTCTGGATATGTAGGCTATTTTATATTCATATGTGTGTGTCCATTTCCATTCTTTTTAATCTTTTAAATTTTGATTGTATTTATTTATCTTTGTTTTACTTTCTTTTAATAAATGAACTAATATCCAATCTATGTTCAATATATCTATGTTTATTTAAATGTCTTTGTTTGCTTGATGTCTTTATTACATCATGATCAGTGATGTCATAATTAGTCATGTCACCATATCATCTGACATCATCATCTGACATAATACTCTAACACTATGATGTCATCAGTGATGTAACCTTTGCTCATATTACCAAATCAGATTTTTCCATTTATAGACCTTTGAAAGTCAGGAAAAACTATTCTAACTTAGCAGTTAAGTGAACCTTTTACCAGTAGAGACCCAAGTTTCGCACAGTGAATTTTTACGGGTTCTTTCTAAATTATTAAAGCCAAAAG
>JAUDJI010001397.1:0-10681 GCA_037389245.1 Oryzias sinensis | reverse complement strand
TTCTACCATGAGGATGGCCTCCGAGACTACGAGCTGAACGTGACAAGTGGTGTCAGAAGCAAACAATTAAAAGCACAGTGCAGAAAATGACAAGAGGAAAAAAGACTGAGACCCCTGATCTTCCTTTGGATGATGACAAAGCCACCTCATCTCACCAGGAAGGAGCGGCTGCTCCTGATGAACCAGATAAATTGGAGGAGTTGACTACTCTGGTAAAGACCCTCGTCCAATCTCAGGCATCCAGAGATAAACTGGTGGAAAAGGAGTCTGCACGCCAAGACCAAAGATGGAAAAACCTCCAGCATCAATTTCAGCTGCTCCAAACACAAGTAAAAGAGTTAAAAGATGATTTTGAGACCAGAGCGGAGCAGGAGGAGGAGGATGATGATGATGTTGGAGAAGGGGCTGATGACGTGCAGCTTGCTATGCCAACCAGCTATGGACCTGTCCCACCCACACAACGGGGACCAAAACTGCAAAAACAACCCAAGATCTTACCACTTTCGCCTGAAGATGACATCGAACACTATCTCATGACATTCGAAAGGATAGCTACTGTTTGCCGCTGGCCTAAAGAGGAATGGGCTATTCAGCTCATCCCATTGCTCACAGGTAAAGCACGAAGTGCATATGTGCTTATGGATTTTGATGACTCTGAAGACTACGAGAAGGTCAAAGAAGTAATTCTGGCCAAATATGAGATCACGGCAGAGACATACAGGAAAAGATTTCGTGCTTTGGACATCAATCCTGGAGAGACTCCACGTGAACTCTATGTGCGCCTGAGGGAACTTTTCAACAAATGGGTGAAACCGGAAGCCTGCACTGTGAAAGAGATTTCTGAGAAGTTAATCCTGGAGCAGTTTCTTCGAATGATGAACCCAGAAATGGAAATTTGGATTCGTGAAAGAGATCCACAGTCTGCAGAAGAGGCTTCACGTCTAGCAGAAGTTTTTCTATCAGCTAGAAGCGGGAGAGGAAGACCTAACTTTGGCCGTGACAGCTACTTCTCTGGGCGGAGTAAGTCTTATGCGGGTGAAAGGGGTGGTCAAACACATAGTAGAATGCATAATAGCCCCAGGCAATTTTCAGCTAAAGCCAAGGAGAGCAGACGTTCATTTTCTAGTTCTAAGCAGGATGTCCGCTGTTATCAATGTAATGAAATAGGCCACACCCAGTATACTTGTCCTGTCACTAGACAAAATCCACCTTCCCTGCTATGTACAGTGCCTAGACCCTCTCAGCCAGTTCAGGTCCAGAAAGAAGTTGTGACAGTACCTGTATTGATTAATGGTCAGAGAAAAGAGGCTTTGCTAGACTCTGGTTGCTTTAAATCGGTTGTTCTGGAGAGTCTGGTTCCAAGAGATTTATGGAATGAAGCTACTGCTACCATCGGTTGTGTTCATGGTGATGAGAAAGTGTATCGTACTGCTGAAGTTTATCTAACTATAGATGGTCAAACTTATCTCATGCCAGTAGTCCTCGTGCCAGAGCTGCCCTTTTCTGTTATATTGGGTAGGGATGTACCTTTGCTTTTTGATTTAATACAACGAGCGCATGCAAAGATGGATGGAGGCGTTTGTGAGACATCTGTTCAGGCTCAGAGGAAGCCAGTTGGATCAGATCATCAGCATGCAGTTTCTCTTTGCAATATAGTAACAACAAGAGCAAATGCAGCTAGAAATCTCCTTGAGGAGCTTCCTTTTCACAACACCGAGTTAGAAATATCTCCTGTGAAAGTGCGAAAATCTAGAGCTCAGAGAAGAAGAGAAAAGTTCTTGGCTACAGTTGAAACACAGTGTGATGATGAGAAACAACCCAGCCACGTTTTGGATTTCCAAGTTCCAGCTGATATAGCTGCTCTCCAAAGAGCTGACCCCAGACTTAAAGTATGGTTTGACAAAGTCTCAGAAATAGAAGGGGAGAAGACCGGTAGAGTAGAGTGTCTGACAGATAAGATTTATCTGATAAAAAATGGCATCCTTTACCAACGTCATGGAACAGTTGAAGCCTTAGCACTGCCGCAATGTCTTACAAAGAAAGTTATGGGGATTGGTCATTCCATCCCATGGGCTGGTCACTTAGCTTTCCAGAAGTCACTCAACAGAATAGCTAATAGGTTTGTTTGGCCTGCTATGTATACCCAGTTAAAGGAGTTCTGTGCTTCATGTGAAATATGTCAGTTAACAGCACCACAGGGAGTTGCCCGGGCTCCACTCCAGCCTTTACCACTTATTGAGACCCCCTTTGACAGAATAGGCATGGACATAGTTGGGCCACTTGAGAAAAGTTCATCAGGTCATAAATACATTTTGGTTATTTGTGATTATGCCACACGTTACCCGGAAGCTTTTCCCCTGAGATCAGTTAAAGCAAGACAAATAGCAAACTGCCTTATTCAGCTGTTCTCCAGAGTGGGCATACCAAAAGAGATTCTGACAGACTGTGGAACCAACTTCCTTTCCAAACTATTAAAACAAGTGTATAGTCTGCTAGGAGTTAAGGGCATTAAGACCACCCCATACCACCCCCAGACAGATGGACTGGTCGAAAGATTCAATCAAACCCTGAAAACCATGCTACGCAAGTTTGTGTCGGAGACAGGCGCGGACTGGGACCAATGGCTGCCTTATCTTTTGTTTGCATACCGGGAAGTGCCACAAGCATCAACAGGTTTTTCACCTTTTGAACTTCTTTATGGTCGCCAGGTCAGAGGACCACTTGATCTCCTCAAAGATTACTGGGAGAAGCCAGTGACGGATAAAGACAATGTGGTGTCCTACGTCCTGAAAATGAGAGAGAGGCTTGAAAGGATGAGTACGTTGGCACAAGAACACATGAGGTCAGCACAAGCACAACAGAAGACGTGGTATGACAAGAAAGCCAGAGATCGAATTTTCCAGGTTGGTCAGCAGGTGCTGTTGCTCCTCCCCACCAGTGACAATAAGCTGTTGGCCAGATGGCAGGGTCCTTACAGCATCACCAAACGTTTGGGTGAGGTCACCTATGAACTTTACATGCCTGAAAAATTGAAAAAACATCAGCGCTTCCATGTAAATCTGTTGAAGGAGTTTCAGCTACCAGCATCAAACAAGCAGGAGTGCAACCAGACACTCTTTATCCGGGTTGCTGATGATGAGGAGGAGAGGGAGCAGTTGTTTCCACATGAAGAAATGGCATCCAGTCTTGTTGATGTGTCACATCTCCAACCGGATCAGCAGAGGGAGGTGGGGCAATTATTGGATGCAGACCTTTTCAAGGAGACACCAGGATTCACCACATTGGTTCAGCACAAGGTTCACCTGAAGGAAGATGCAGTTCCCTGTCGAAGGTACTACAGAATTCCAGAACGTTTGGTTGTAAAGCTCGAAAAGGAGATTGAACTGATGTTGAAGCTGGGCGTCATTGAGCCGTCAACCAGTGAGTGGTGCAGTCCTGTGGTGTTGGTCCCAAAGAAGGATGGATCACTGAGATTTTGCATTGATTTCAGATATCTAAATGCAGTATCAAAGCTCCAGTCATACCCGATGCCACGAATAGATGAACTGTTGGAGAGGGTTGGAAAATCAAAATTCATCACCACGCTCGACTTGAGTAAAGGCTACTGGCAAGTGGCACTTGCACAAGAGACCAAGGAGCTGACAGCATTTACCACACCTTACGGCAAGTTTCAATTCAAGGTGATGCCATTTGGTCTCCAGGGGGCACCAGCGACATTTCAGAGGCTCATGGATGAGATTCTGAGAGATGTTCCCCAGTTTGCAGCGGCATATCTGGATGATGTTATCATTTTCAGCCACTCCTGGCGGGACCACATGTCTCATCTACGCCATGTTCTCCATCTAATAAAAGCAGCGGGACTGACGATCAACCCAGGCAAATGTGTTGTGGCCCAACAACAGGTCGAGTATCTGGGCCATGTTGTGGGTCAGGGTCTGGTGAAACCACGTGTTGGCAAAGTGGAAGCCATTCAGGAATATCCAATACCCACAACCAAGAAGAAAGTGCGAGCCTTTGTAGGGCTGGTTGGGTGGTACAGTAAATTTATTCCCCATTTTGCAGATCGAGCAGCTGTTCTTACTGATCTCACCAGGGCTTCTGCACCTAACAAGGTTGTTTGGACTGAGGACTGTGATGCAGCGTTTCGGGATTTGAAGATGGCCATCACAAGTGAGTCTGTTCTATACAGCCCTGACTTCACTCGACCCTTCATCCTGCAAACAGATGCATCTGCTGTTGGAGTTGGAGCAGTCCTGGTTCAAGAAGCTGAAGGACAGAGGCATCCAGTGCTGTTCCTAAGCAGGAAACTCCTCGACCGAGAGACCCGATACTCTACAGTGGAGAAGGAGTGTTTGGCCATGAAGTGGGCGATTGACTCTCTGAGGTACTATCTGCTGGGGCGCCACTTCTTCCTAGAGACAGATCATCGTGCTCTGCAATGGCTGAGGAGAATGAAAGACTCCAATACGCGTCTCACTGCATGGTACCTGTCTCTTCAACCCTATGATTTCACAGTTCAATATCGAGCAGGAAAGACCAACTGTGTGGCAGACTGTTTGTCCCGTGTTCATGAGAATTGATGTACTGTAAACTTGGGAGAGGGGGTGAGGAAATGTGACAATGAGCAGTTGTCACATTAAAGAAAAAGACAGAAAGGGTTAATTGACAGTTTATTGGTTTTGTGCAGTTAAAGTTAAGCGGCAGCAGCGATGTTCTTCTGGGTCAGGAGCACCTGTGAAAGCACATAGATTTAAATATTTGTTTTACACCTGCTGCCTTGTCAATGCCTTGTCTGATTGTGATGACTCACCTCTGTTTTCTATGTTAGGAATGGTCCGCCAGCAAAAGAGGTCCCTAAGGGTACAAGGACCTTATATTGGTTCCAGGGAGGGAACCAAAATCATTGTATAGTTAACAGGGGAGATTTAGATTAGTAATTTTAGTATTGGAGTGAATTATTGAAATGTTTTAGGAACAGTCTGTGTATTCTATTTTTGCATGGGGAAATTATCTATTTTTATAGGGGTTAGGGGAACTTTGAATGTACATATTTTAATATTTTGTGTAAATAGATTTTCTGTGGGAACCTGGGTGGATGGTAGCTCCCAAAGGAGAAATCCTATAAAGGTGGGAGTTGTAACCATTGGGAGGTTGTTGTTGGTTGGTGGTTAGAGCTGGGCCATGACTGTAAAATGCCAACAGAAAAAATGGGAAAATAAAGTTTGAGTAAAAATCAAGTCCTGAGACTCCGCCTGTGCTTCTACCATGAGGATGGCCTCCGAGACTACGAGCTGAACGTGACAAGCTCCATCATTTAACTTTTCACGCTTTAACGCGATCAACGTGAAACAGCGTAGTAAAGCGGCTTTGCGCCAGTATGCAACTCTTTAGATCAGTAATGTGCTGCATATCGGAGTAAAGCCGCTTTAAAGGGTTGCTTACCAGCACAAAGCCGCTTTTCTCTGCCGATCAGCTTATTCGTGTTGATCGCATAAGGAGTTACAGTCAGAGAAAGGCGGACTTTGAGAGAAACATCTCCAGTGGGAACGTTTTGAAGCCTAAAATGGAACAATTCCTGAAACTGTTAGGGTCGCCACTTAAATTTTTATTTTTGGACCAAACCCAACCCCCCCAAAAAAAAAGAGTATTCTATGACTGCACTGGGTAGGGAGGGGGGCGGAACGTGAACTTCCTGTTCTGGCTTAAGTTGTCTGGGCTCCATGTCGTTGTCTACAGTCAGGTTCTCTTGTTCGTGTGGGGCTGTAAGCTAGTAGGAGAGCATGTAAATGTCGTATACTTATATAGTGCTTTCTACCTTCTTACGATAGCCCAAAGTACTTTACAGTCACAGTCCCATTCACCCATGCACACACATTCCCACACACATTCCCACACTGATGGCATCTCCGCTGCCGAACACTGGCGCCAACCTCCCACCAGAGGCAAGGTGGGGTTCAGTGTCTTGCCCAAGGACACTTCGACACATGGGCGTGGAAAGCGGGAATTGAACCTGCAATATTACGATCATGGGTCGACCGCCCTACCGCTGCATCACGGCCTCCCCCTTTAAGTGACTGGAAGGACTTAAAGGGGGAGGCTTTGCACCAAAAGTCCCGCCGCCAACTCAATCTACCGCCATGTCCTAGAAAACGACTCCTTTTTTTTCGAATTTGGCAAAAAATGGCATAATCATAATTTAAAAACCACTGGAAACTGGAAAATAGATCTAAAGATGATGGAAGTGGGACTTTCTGGCTTCATCTCAGCTCAAAACCAGAGCTACCGTGCTTCCAAGGAATCCCGTATATCAGAGAGGGACAGAACCGTCAGTGTTTTAATACCAAAGCCTCAGGTGTCATTTGTAAAATCCTACCCAACTCTGCAAACAGTGATTTGATTTTTATTCCTTGAGTCACATTGTGACAGAAACATCAGAGAGTTTCCTACAATACGCTGAGATTACCTGTCAACCCTCTGGCAAAGACCACATCTGCCGCCAACTAAACCCATTAAACCCCCGCCTTCCTGCCCCATCCCTTTATATATGCTCCTCTTCTGTGAGCTGACTGGTCCCCGTCCTCACCTGTTCACAGCCCAAACTTCACAGATCCCAATTACTCCAGTTTTCCTTCCTTAAGGCTCTAAGGGACATTTTCTATTGTTGCTCACATTGACTTTCTGTCTGCAGCAGCACTTTTCTTTCTCCAGCTGAGAATTTAAAACTGATACGATGAAGAATGAGTTCCTTCCAACCGTTAATGTACCCCTCTTCTCCCTTACAACTTTTCTCATAAAAGAAGGATGAGGTGACATAAGCGGACATTGTTTTAATGACATTAACCAAGGCTAAACGCATAAGAATAACCAGTGCTAACGGAGTGGCCATAAAGCCAGACCTGCTTTATCAACATAATAATGAGCTAAATTAAAAGTGTTCAGCCCTGAATGAGCTTCACTCTCCTCTCTCACTCTGTGGCTTACAGTATATGCAGTTGGAGCTGCTCTTGGAGATCTCAGTTACAGGGAACAAAAACACACCATCTTACCAAAAGTATTTGCTTACCCGCCTTGACTCAGTGCCGTCCCATTCCTAACCCATAGAGATCAATAGGATGTCATTGCTCCTTTTGCAGCTATTACAGCTTCAACTCTTATGGAAAGGCTATCCACAAGGTTGAGGAGTGTGTTTTCTTCCAAAAGCGCATTGGTGGAAAAGTCTCCTTTAATTAATTCCAAAAGTGTTCCATCAGGTTCAGGGGACGACTCTGTGCAGGCCAGTCAGGTTCATTCACACAGTTAAAAAGTTAAATGTCACAGGTGAAATTTGTGCTTCGTGTTTGACCGTCCCCTGGGGGAGCGATGAGCTGCAGAAACAGCCATGTTTGAGAACCATTTGGTGGTTTAATCCCCTTATCCAACCCCTTAATGCAGAGTGTCAAGCAGGTAGCCAATGGGTCCTTGGTATGACTCGGCCTGGGTTTGAACTCACAACCTCCCAGTAAAAGGGCGGACACTCTACCGTCCTATAAGGTAGGTGTATCGTAAGTCTTTGTAAGGACAAAGTAAGTTGTACGGAGTTGAAATGTACGGGTGATGCTGCTGTACGGTGTCCTTACATCTTAAAGCTTGTTAGTCATTAGTAAGATCAAAGTACTGGCTCCTTACTGCCAAATGCTGCACACATGGTGTATGCATGCATCTAAATTCACGAATGCACCTGTTACGGCAGTGGGGACTAAAGCTTAAACCTTAAACACTGCAACTCTTCAACCGTTTACGCAATCATGGTAAATCAGCTGATTGTGATGCAAGGAAAAGCGAATTTGCATCAACTTGGAACACTTGACAAAGTGAAAGGCTTTACGACAAACGCTGTTCTCCACGTCAGGATCGGCTGATTCCCTTTGATCACTTAAACTGTCAAAGAGTCATGGTGCGTCCAAAGAGTGGGTCATTTAGTTCTGACCAGCAGCATCATCAGTGTTAGTGGGCCCTCACTCTGAGAAGCTGAGCTACAGAAAATGCCCCTCTATCGCTTCTGTCCCACCCTTCTTATATCTACTTAAAAATTCTACGGGGTCGATGAGAGCGGACTAGTTCAAGGGAACTTGGGCAAAAGACATCTTGGCATTTAGAAAACCTGCATGCTCTTTGCTAAACAGTACAAATGGCTGTATAGTCATACGGCTTCGTTTTGTCTCTACCAACTTTACCAAGAGTCTAATGATAGGGTCTAACGACTTTTTTTCTGAACTTTTAGTGGTGAAGAAATATTGATCGTCTTCAGGTTCCTCTTTAAACCCAAACACATGAATCAGACTGAGGAGGAGGAGTCATCAAACCGCATCACTGATGTATCTCATGTATTAACAAACAGCTCCTTGATGGACACAAAGCCCAGTATTGACTAAAGTAAAAGTTACATTTCATGAATTAATGATTGATTCAAAACTGTCTACAAACGTAAATCTAAATGACTAATATATATATAATTTTAAAGTAACTTCTTGTCCTAATATGAAAAGCCGCTGACATGCTCTTCGTCGTCAGACTGACAGCTGTGACAGTGTTGCCTCCTCATCTTTGACCGCTGCCTTTGAGCTCAGCCCGGGAAGACACGTCTTCCACATCGCTGATTTATGACGAGGCGTTGTCTGGCCTGTCGCTGCGCTCCAATTACAGAAGTAAATTCTGGCACCAAGACAAAGCTTTTCAATGGCTGCACAAACTTGGAGTTTCCTTTAATTCATTGAAGTCTGAAGACATTTTATTTTATTTTTAAGGGCGTATATTGATGTGTTGATCTGTAGCTAACAAATTAATTGATTTAAAACACTGTCTAAACAAAATTTGACAAGTGTTTTTGCCCTTAATGTCCCGTTTCACTTGCTAAATTGAGTTACTTTTTGAATTAATGGATCTTAAAAACATCTTATTTTGAGCAATATCTCTAATGATACTATTTTGTTTTTTTTGTTTTTTACTTTACATAATATTTTTTAAGCAGACGTTTTATTTGTGAATTAGAGTTCTTGGGAAGTTTAGTCAAATCAGAACGTTTTATATGACTCATGGTTTCCATATCACTTAAATTAGTCCTGAATATTTCACAGATTTCTAAACTCAAATATTTCATTCCATAAACCAGAATCTGCACTTTTCGCTAAAGCAGCCAAAAGAGAAACTGAATCAAGAAGTGTTCCAAATGGGTTTATGTCACATAATCCAGGTTCAAACAAACAAAACAACTCCAGCCATTCCAGAAGCTTTTGCGGTGCTGAGATGTGACCTTCAGTGATGCTGGATCAACTTAAAAAAATACATAAATGAAGTCTTTCCAAGGAGGACTAATGTGGATCTCAGCTGCTATACCAACAAGCAAACATCCACAAAGATGGTTTCTTTTTTCCAAATGTGGTTAAAAAAATCATTTTCCGGTGTGTTGAGATACGGTGTGTGGCAGTATCGGACAGAGATAGCAGGTATCCGCACACTCCTCCAACAGCCCCGCTGCCCAAAGCAGCTGCTCCTGAACCGGGGGTGTCAACCCAATCAGCTGGACGTTTATCACGGCGGCTCGGCCGCCGCTCCTCCGCCCTGCCTCCATGTGCTGCAGGTGCAGCTGTATGGTTAGTTAAGCAAGCTGACAGGGTCACAACATTGATAGCAGCAGGGGAGAATTTTAAATAAGATGCTTCCATGCAGACCAGCCACAGAAAAACCGCTTAAAAGATACCATCCAGCCGCATCTTTTTTTATTCAAGCCAAAAGAAATGGGGAATTGGTTTTAGATCTTTGTAGGGATTTGTTTTTCCTTTTTATGCTGCTTTTTGACTGATTTCAAGAAATGTTTCCTTCTTTTGGGAGCAGAGAAAAGTCAACCGGGAAGTCCTCCCTCTTTGAATGACTGCATAAATACGCTTTGTAAAAAATAAAAACAAACAATGCAACCACAAGTTGTAGAGGGCATCCTAATTGCATCAAAGATCCTTACACAAAGGTTTTCACTCCAACACTCCTCTAGAAAATCCTGGTTTAAACTCACTAAATTTGTATAAATCCTTTGATAGCTCTGCTCAAAATCAAAAACTATTTCCAGAAATATTGTTTTTTTTTTTTTTTTAGAAAATGCAGGACATCAAACAGATTCAAAGACACTGATGCCATTTCACTCGCATGTTCAGATATTTAAGAAAACCCTGCTTCAATAAAAAGGCGATACATTTCACAGCCAGATATTCATGCAGCATTTAGGTTGTGCACAGTTTCCTCTCACACAAAGATGAGTGAAAGGCAGATCCGCTGCTTGAAACAAAATGACAGGATTTTCTTGTTAGCCACACAATTCTCACTGAATATTTTCTTTCACGCCATAAATATTTTAGCATAGACGAAAACCAGAGATCTCTGGAAACTCTAAACTAGCAGGAAACAATCGTAGGGAAATTCTGAAAACTGTTCGTGCAGGGTTTCTGCAAAAAATCCCTCGATCTTAGACCATTCAAAGGTAAAATAATGCTGAAAATCTCTAGCACAAAAGGCAGAGAGGTAAATGGGAACCAAAAAGAGAAGAAGTAAGCTGGTTGTGAATAATCGGATTTGTTGGTTGCAGCTGTTCCACCTGGCATCCCTTCCTCCCCCCTTATTAAAGAAATCTAATAATTAACGCAACACTGGCTGT
>JAUDJI010001395.1:0-10682 GCA_037389245.1 Oryzias sinensis | reverse complement strand
AAAATCTGATGGCCTCCATACCATATTGATGAAGTAACTTCATTAGAGGGAGGCACAAGTGAGGATTTAATGTGTAGAAATGAAGTTTTCTACAAATGTATTGTTATAATATGATACTCTTACTTTCTATTAGTATTTTTAGGTTTTCATTTTCTCTTCATAAAAAGCAAAAAAAGTAATGGATCAATACATTTGAATATTTGTGTAATGATATCAGACAAAGAGTTTTACTGCTGACAAAATATGTACAACCTTTTTATAAAATGAATTGTTTTAGATGTACCTACAAATAGAAATGAGTTGTTTGTTTTGAGTCATTAGAGCTAATTCTTGAATGTCTTCATTATGGTTGAAATGTTTTTTTATACATCTTTAATTTTAGGCAAGGCAAGGCAAGTTTATTTGTATAGCACAATTCATACACAAAGTAATTCAAGGTGCTCCACAAAACAGAAAAATGCATTCAAATCACAATACATCATAGAAATAATCAACATAAAATTTTCTTCAAAAGAAAAGATAAAATTAGAAAAATTGATTTAAAAATAAAGGAAGGAAAGGAAAGAAAAGTGCAGATAGGACCTTTCAGTCATATACACGGCTAAACAGAAATGTTTTAAGTCTAGATTTGAACATGAACACAGAAGAGGCCTGTCTTACGACTTCAGGGAGGCTGTTCCAGATTTTAGCTGCAGAATATTGAAACGCTGATTCCCCTTGTTTAGTTCTGACTCTGGGAATCAACAGGAGGTTGGTCCCTGAGGTCCTCAGAGTACGAGATGGTTCATATGGCACTAACATGTCAGAGATGTACTTTGGTGAGCGGCCATGGAGAGACTTGTAGACAAGAAGAGCTGCTTTGAAGTCTATTCTTTGAGGTACAGGGAGCCAGTGCAGAGACCTGAGCACAGGACTAATGTGATCATACTTCCTGGTTCTGGTCACGACTCGAGGAGCAGCATTCTGGATGCACTGAAGCTGTTTTACAGCTCGTTTGGAGAGGCCGGTGAGCAGGCCGTTACAGTAGTCTAATCTACTGGAGACAAATGCATGAATAAGTATCTCCAAGTCTGGCTTTGATATAATGTTTTTGATTTTGGCAATGTTTTTCAGATGGTAAAATGCAGCTGATGTTACTGACTTGATATGGCTGTTAAAGTTTAGGTCGGAGTCCATGATTACCCCTAGATTTCTGACTTGATTTGAGGGTTTAAGAGACAGAGAATGAAGGTAGCTGCTGACTCTTTCTCTTTGTTTCAGTGGGCCAAAAACAATAACTTCGGTCTTGTCTGAGTTTAGCTGGAGAAAGTTGTTCTGCATCCACGCACTGATCTGTTGGAGGCAGTGGTTGAGTGAATCCACCGGCCCATATTCACCTGTTGTCAGTGACACATAGATCTGAGTATCATCTGCATAGTTGTGATAAGAAATGTTATTACTGCGCATTAACTGCCCTAGTGGCAGCATGTAGAGGTTGAACAGAAGGGGTCCCAGGATCGATCCCTGGGGCACACCACAAGTCAAGGCCATGTAGTCTGAGAAGCAACTCCCAATTTCAACAAAGTATTTCCTGTCTTCTAGATAAGACTTGAGCCAACTTAGGGCAGATCCAGAGATGCCAACCCAGTCTTGGAGTCTGTGCAAAAGGATCCCATGATCAACAGTATCAAAGGCAGCGCTCAGGTCTAGCAGGATTAAGACAGAGACTTTGCCATCATCAGTGTTCAGGCGGATGTAGTTGGTTACCTTGATAAGAGCAGTTTCTGTGCTATGATGGGGTCTAAAGCCTGACTGGCAAACATCAAATGAATTGTTTAATAAGTAGGGATGGGTATCGTTAAGGTTTTAACGATACTACTACTCTTATCGATACTGCTTATCGATCCGGTACTCTTATCGATACTTTTCAGGACGAAAAAAATAAAATGGATAACAAATTAAGAACATAAAGTGTTTTATTTCCTCACTATGCAACAACATTGTCTTTTTAACAAAACATTTTACTTTATACATGAGAATGTTCCAGACAGGATATTTATTTAATTATTTAATCTAATTGTTTTTATTATTTATGAGTGTGATGTTTCCTTTGATCTTTTGTCCATTTTCCACAACCTTGAATAGACTTTTCTGTCTGTCAAACACCAGAGTTAAGTTGTTAAATGATGGAAACAAATTCACTTTGATGCAGACTCCTTTCTATTTTGCCAACTCCATTTATTTTTCTTTAAATCCAGTAAACCCAATAAATGATATTAATTTTACGGATGACAACTATCATTAGTTATTAATTAATATTAAGTATTAGGAAGCAGCTGATAGTTTGTCGCTGGTCTGGAATCATAAGCGGTGAGTCTAAGCCCCGCCTCTCTACCTGTTTGTTGTATGCTCCGCGTGCAACGCCCCACCCCCCCTCCCGCTGCCCCAGCCTGTTCTGCACAAACAGCGCAACATACGGTCATCGTAGTAGCAAGGTAGGCAAACTTAATAATTTTTACGCAGAAACGTTAGTTCTTAGTCTAGGGTGCTCACGTGTCCCCTACAAGATCACCACTGACTGTGTGTGCGCTGCCTTGTCTTGTTCGGCGCGCACGCACACAAGACAACAGCCCCGCCCCCCGTGCACACAAATAGACAGACAGAGCTCTCCGCTTCAACGAGAATACCAAAATTAATATCATCATTAATTAACGGAAAATTGACTGACTTGGTGAGTTAAATATGGCAGATAACGCTTATATTTTGTGGGACACAAAAAAAAGAAAAGAAAAAGTAACTTCTCCAGTACTGATAGCAGAACAGATCTTAACGATACTGCGGTCTTGAAGAATGCGCATGGAATGGTTCAATATCGGGGCACGGTACCCATCCCTATTAATAAGAGAAAGTCAGTGAGCTGTTGGTAGACAACTTTTTCAAGGACTTTTCCTAAAAATGGCAGATTAAAGATAGGTCTGTAATTATTCGGTACAGTGGGATCAAGACTGCCCTTCTTCAGGAGAGGTTTAATGACTGCAGTTTTTAAGGCCTCGGGAAATATTCCAGATTGAAGAGACACGTTAACTACTTGAGTAATTGTTGGCAACACACTGTTCAGGAGAGACTTTAGAAATCTAGTGGGTAACACATCAAGGCAGCATGTAGACAAGCTCAGACGGGTGATGGTCTCTTGTAGGCCTGCACAATATACCGCAAATTTATCGTTATCGCAATATCCAGCTCTGCAATATGCATATCGCAAAAGACAGCGAAAATCACAATAAATCGTAAATACAACCTTAATACAACCTTATGGCAGGTTGAAGCATTTAACGAATAAAATAGATCTCTTTATGATAGATAGATAGATAGATAGATAGATAGATAGATAGATAGATAGATAGATAGAATTTATTCCAGACTCCAGGTCCAATCAGTAAAAAGGAGTACACAGACCCACCATATTTAAAAAGAAATACACAGTGTCAAGAATACACGAGCTGAGGTACAGTGTAAAGTTACAATTAATACAAAAGTTAATAAAAAATACTTAAAAAATAAATTAATTAATTACCAAGGATAAGAATAAATACCAGGATAAAAAGATTACATATACCACACTATTAAATCTTAATTACAAAGACAAGTAAAAAGACAGTCCCTCCGGTGTTTCCATAGATTTGAGCGGAAACGTATTGCACTAAATCTAATCTTGCTTATGGCCAAGATGAGAGTATTCTCTGAAGCGTTTAATCTGCAGATAAATTTGAACATAAGCGAGCGCATGCAAGCCCAGAGAGTGTTAATTCTGAGTGAAACGAAAAGCTCACTAGCACTCGTCCTCCTTGGCTTATTTAAAAGCACTCTTAGAGCATCATTGTACGCCACCTGCAGCTTTCTCATACTGGCACTTTTATAGTTCGCCCAAAGATGAGCTGTGTACAGAGGAGTGCAAAAAGCTTTAAATAATGTCACCTTGACTCCTTCTGTACACATACCAAACTTTCGAGAAAGAGTGTTGGCCTGGCCATATACCACACGACACTGCCTGTAGATGTCGGCGTCATCTGACAAGTCCTCCGAAATGATATGCCCAAGATACTTGATCTTATTAGTACACACAAGCACAGCATTTGACAGGTAAAAATCAGGGAATTTTTGGTTTTTGTCTTCTTTTGTCTGAGAGATCATGATCAGACTTTTTTGTGCATTAAAAATGATGTCATTATCAAGCCCATAGGCTGAACAGATGTTAAGCAATTGTTGAAGACCAGCAGTACTCGGACTCAACACAACTATATCGTCAGCATACATCAAATGGTTGATAATTAGATCTCCAGCCACACAGCCAGTGCGACAGGAATTAAGTTTAAGAGACAATTCATCCAAATATAAATTAAACAGAATAGGAGAGAGAATGCCCCCTTGCCTCACCCCGTTGGTGGATTTAAAAGGTTCTGACACCTGGTTTCCCCATTTAACCTGTATTGTTTGTTGAGCATACCAATACACCAGAATACGCACAACACATTTGGGTACACCTCTCTTCGTCAGTTTCATAAATAATTTCTTATGATTTACCCTGTCAAATGCTTTAGAGGCATCTAAAAAACACAGAAAAACAGAGGAATTTAGACTCCTATATTTGTAAATCATTTCTTTAAGAGCATATATACACATGTCAGTACCAAGCTTTTCTCTAAACCCAAATTGATTGTGAGTCGTTTTCACAAACTCTGTAATCGTGTCCAGCAGGATTATCTCAAAGAGTTTAGATAGTATACTAGCCAGAGCAATTGGTTTGTAGTTTTCAGTGCAACCAATCTTTCCAGCTTTGTTTTTTATCACTGGTACTAACATTACAGCTATCATAGAGTCTGGTAAAAATCCATGAACAAGAAAAGCTGTAAAACACATGGCAAGTAGTGGAGTTACCCTTGTACTGGCAAACTTCACATGCTCAGAAGATACCCCATCAAGTCCAGTAGCTTTGTTATTAGACAGTCTGGAGATGGCTTGGTGAACATTATGTGTTGTGATTATAGCAGTGGTATCAGCATCATTGGCAACATACATATCACTCTGGACACAGTTAAATATTCTTATGTAGTGTTGTCGCCATAGCTCTAAAATATTTTCAGTGCCAGAGGCCCCGTCTACCACACATGGAATTGTTTTTATGCCAGCAGTATTAACTTTCACTTCTTTCCAGAAGTTTCGACTGTTGTGACAAAATAGATTCCTAGCCATGGAGTCAGCTCTCATTGCCTGGTCGTTTTTACAAATAAAACGTATTGCATACTCATATCTTGCATTGGTAACCCTTTTTTGCTCAAAAACTGGCCCATGCCTTGGTTTCCCAGCGAGAACCCATTCCCTTGAGGCTTCTCGTGCTCTTAAAAAGAATTCTGTTACATGAGAACTCCAGCCTGGTTTGCCCCTTTTCTTAGCTTTTGGTTTAAGAAGGAAGCTCTATAAGCTTTATACAGGAATCAAGTCTTGTATCCCAGAGGATGGCTACTCCCCCTGATATCCGACCTCTTATTATTCCATCACAAATATCCCTCGTGGACTCCCCAGCCCCATGGAAATTTTCATGTATTGAGTTTAATCCGTCCAAGTCCTGCTTTGTTAAAAAGGTCTCTTGTAAACAAAGCACATCACATTTTTCCAGCAGTTGGTCTACAACAACTCGGCGGGCTCGGTCCTCTGCACTCTCACCCAAACGCAGGCCACGACAGTTGTATTATACATGTCAGCCACATTATTAAACTCAGCTGAAACTTTGAAGGATGCATATCTACTATTAACAGTGTTCAGCCTCTGGCACATCACCTCCCAGCCAAGTTGCCTCTTGAGATAATCCGATAATGTCTCTGGATCAAGATCTGGAGAGAATTTTGAAGCAAAATATGCATTTGACCCATCGCATTATGTTAGATGTTTGTCACCTATCTAGACGAGGGTCATTTGGAGTATAATTTTTGAACTGTTGCAATGAAATGGGAATGATGTTTTGGTTTACTTTTTCATTTGTTTATATACCGCAAATTATACCGTTATCGCAATATTAATCTCTAATATCGCATATCGCGAGTTTTCCTCATATCGTGCAGCCCTAGTCTCTTGGACAGTTTGGTCAGTGACAGGTACAAAGTGAGTCAGCTTAGAGTGAGTAGGTGGCCGTTGGATAGTTATATGTGTTGTGGAGTTGATGGCCTTTTTAATGCCATGAACCTTGTCATTAAAAAATACAGCAAACTTGAACACTTTTAATGTGATCAGTGAACATTGAATAAACATTTAAACAAAAGTAATGACTGCAGTTTATACTTTGTTAGGTCAAGTAATAGGGGTGTAACAGTACACGTAGTTGTACCAGAACGTTTCGGTATGGCACTTTCGGTTCGGTTCACCTTTGTACCGTTTTCGTTTTTAAATTTTATACATTTTTTTGTTTTTGTTCCCCCCAATGTATTAACTTTGCGCCGAGACGGAACTAATGTTAACTGCGAGTTTTCGCCAAAACGCCATTAGGTGACGGACAGTTAGCATGTAAACTATAGTACTATGGCTAATGCAGACCAGTGTGGGAACACTTTTGATTTGTTGTATGCATCCATGAAGGGAAAAGACTGTTGGTTAAGTCGAACACCGTGTGCCGACATTGTTTCACGGAGATCGCGTATGCCGCGGTAAAACATCTAATCTGGATTGTCTGTAATTAGTAATGACTGAACTGTTTGGCAAAGTCTTTCAGTTGCCGGTGGAAAATAAGTCTGCTATTTTGGAGGAGATGAAGGTAAAGGTTACCAAATACAGAGCAACAGGATGTATCCCTCTTGATGCTAACCCTCTTGAATTGGGAAGAACCAATGGGACCAGCTATAAGCACATTGCAAAATTGGCAAAGAGGTATCTCTCCATTTCTGCAACCTCTGTCCTGAGTGAGAGAGTTTTTGTCTAATGTGGGGACATCGTTACCGCTAAAAGATCTCTCCTCGTTCCTGAAAATGTTTACAAACTAATCTGAAAAACTGAATACTACACTGAAACTTAACTCAGCAAAATCAAAGATAGAAAAAAGTGAGATGACACACAACGCAAGCGAAAACTTTTTTGGCGCTGGCAGTGGCTGTCATATCATGCTAAGTTGCGCTCAAAGTGGTCAGCAAAATCAAAGATAGGACAAAAGCAAGATTTGACACAACGCATGCAAAAACATGCATTTTGCAAACGCAAAAAAAAAAACTTTTTAAAGCAAAAAAAGTAAAGCAGAATAAAAAATTTTTAAAAAGCAAATATTTATTATTTTCTCTTGCAACTTAGAAAGTTTTGTGTGCAACGTGGTGGCAGAAATATCACTCCATATTACTCAAGGTTTTTTCCATCTGTGACGACACGGTGAGATGAGAAGACATCAGTGTGCTTCTGGAACACATACAGAAATAGGAACTTTGCATGAATGGACACTGAAGGAGTATTCTAAAGATCTTCAAACAGAGTTGTGTTTAAAGAGATATCCTGGTGAGTTAAAGATTGTTCTTCAGTTTTTTTAATAAGCTAACCACAAGTTGGACAAGTTAGCAAGCTAACGAGCTAGCATGCTAGCGCATGATGAAGTCAAGAGGAGAAAGGTTGCTTATATGTTTCTGTAATTACTTTAACTTGTTTCTGTATTTACTTTAAGGAAAATTTCAATTTGATAATAATAATTAATAATAATTATAATAATTTACTCCAATGTAATAACTTAGATAATCAGTGCAGTAAAGAACCAAATATATCAAATGGCCTTCTCACTGCAAATAACAAGAACAATGGAAATACAAATGCACAATGTTGTATTTTAATGAATTTTACACTTTGTGTTGTGTAATTTAATATTGAGGCAAAATATTGTCTATTGATATATGATCATTGTGTTTTACAGTGCTGGTAGTCCTGTTCATTTTCTCTCCTTTTTTATTTGCAACGTCTAAGATGGCTGACTCACAATCTTTATAAATAAAGCAGAGTGTAGTAAAAATGCACTTTGGAGCAATGTTGTATTGCTCTGAAATGCAGAATAATGTTGGATTTTAAGTTTTCTAACCAAAATAAAGTCTAAAGCTTACTGACATAAGTTCTGAAAAAAACCACATGTGCTTTGACACAGGGGCTTTATCTCCAGTGTTTACATTCTTTTTATTCCAGTAACTATTCAAGAGTTGACACAATCCCAGCAGATTCTTATGTGGAGAAAGCAGCCTCACACTGAGATGCAGCGCTGCACAGTAGGGACGTGATTACGTAATCACCTTGAATCAGCTGATTCTGCAGCACAGAAAGAGGCTTTGTTACGGTATACCAGGATGAGCCAAATGCAGGACCAGACTCCAACGTTGAGGGAAGATCCAAGACATTCTCAATGGATCGCCGATTTCCTGAGTCACCATGGAAACGAGAAAAAAAGAGAGAAGGCGCTACACTTCAGTGAGACGGAGTCTGAGATTTTAATGACGGCGTATGAAGATTATAAGACCATAAAAAATTCTGATGAATTCTGATGGACCTCATAAAGATGGCTCCTCCCACTTTGGTTTCTGTCAAATGTAGAAAAACTCAAAGAACCAAAATCAATCCAGTTTGGATCAATTCTGTCTTTCAGATCTTTGGAAAAACTGAAGGAATCTCTGCATCCCAGATTTCTTCTTGGGTTTATGTTTCTGCAGGTTTTTAATCTCCTCTTTGATCTGATTGAATGTGTCCATCAAGGTCTTTGAAAGCATCATTTTCTCCTCCTCCTCCTCCTTCTTGAGGGTCTCTGTGAGTGAGGAGATCTCCCCCAAAAGGGAGGACTGTTCTTGCTGCCGTTCTCCTTCCAGGTTCTTGTGGTTCTCCATCAGAGCTGGTCTCCATGGGACTGTTGCCTCCCTCTGTGGTGTCAGTCAGTCAGGAGGTGGGAGGGAGGGAGGGAGGAGTCTTTGTCCTTCTGGACATGTTCTTGGATTGGGAGCAGATCAGCTTGGAGTCCAGAGGACTCCTTCAGCTGTTGGGCTGAGAGTCTGAGAGCTTCAGCTGTCCTGCTTTTCTCTGCACTGACAGCAGCTTCCAGCTCTCTCTGTCTCTCTCTCTCTCTCTCTCTCTCTCTGCAGGAGTGTTGACTTGGTCTCAGCCACAGACTGCTGACATGTTAGCTGATGTTTCAGCTGAGTCAGCTGATGTTTCCTGCAGAGATTCCTGCAGGAGTTCCTCCAGCTCCTTCTTTCCCAGAGTTCCTGCAACCAGACGGAGTCTTTGTGCTTTGGAGCTGCTTCTCTTGGATGAAGCGCTTGGTTAGCTCACTTTGATCTCTTCCATGTGGGACTTTGTCTTGAAGCGGATCAAACTGAAGGTGGGACTCCCAAAGCAAACGTTCTGGGATGTTTGCTTCAGCTCTGTGCTTCTGTTCTCTGGTTGCAGAGACTTGGAGCTCTCTTTTCTCTCTCTCTCCATGCAGATCAGCAGCTTCTTTGGAGGCAGAGGCAGCTGTGTGGGAAGTCTGCAGGTCCAGAATCTTCTGATGGATCAGCAGCTGCTGCAGGTTCCTCTGGGTGGAAACACATTTCTGCCAAACAGAACATCTGTTTGTCTTTGTTTGGATGGAAAACGGAGGAAAAAAACTTCTTTGGAGAGAAATCTGCTTTGTTTCTTGTTGCTATGAGGTTGTTGAACAAATGTGGTCACTGTCACAGCTTCACTTCAAATGACTTCCAATAGACAGAAATTATACATTTTAGTTTATTAAAATAAGTTTGTGAAACATTTCTGATAATTCTAGGTCTGATGTCTTCATCCATGATGGCTAAAAGAACAAAAACCAAACCAAATCAGTCAGGTCTGTAGTTTGAACTTGGATTAGAAATGAGAAGGGCGACACCTTCTGGCTGTATCCAGAACTGCATCTTCTGCTCAGAAAAGTGTTGAAAAACCTCAATTGTGTCTGTAAAATGTCTGCAGCTTTTTTGTCTGCAGACATGAATAAAGTCTGGATTTGATCCTGAATGAATCTTCATATTTCTTTGTCCTTCAGTCTTTCTTTCAGTCTCAAACACACTGGTTCATTTGATCCTAATGAGAACATGTGTGAGGCTCCAACATGGCTGCCTTCACTGCAGCTTCCTCTTCACAGCATGTGTTTGTGGATCAACACACAAACAACAACAGCTGCAGGTGAGGAAGTGTTGCTGTTGTTGCCTTTGCCTGCTTCCAGCCTACAGGCACAGTTTTCTGCTCCATATGAGCTGGAAAAGAAAATGAATAACACCAATTTTAGGATCCCAACTCCTGACAAAGAGAAGAAATGTGGAGTTTGTCACGTCAACATGCTCCAGCCTTCTTTCTCCAGAGGGGAGTCCAACTGTCCTTCTAGTGATGCTCCGGTAGTCTCAGTCTCCATGTGTTCTCGTCCCTCAGAAGATCAGATTTCAGAGGATGGGCTTGGAGAGAAAAGTGGAGTTGTGCTACTGCTTGTTTGGGAAACTCTGAAATCTGAAGCCAACTTGATGTTCTCACAGACCATGTGGCCTCATGGATCAGAAGGTTGAGGGTTCAAGTCCCTTCATGGTTGAAGTCAGACAGAAGAAGAGTTTGGTTTGGATCCTTTCTTGTCTTTCTGTTCTCATTGAGTCTCTTCTAGTTCCAGGTCTGGTTCAAATAGTGGAATCATCCAAAAGGATGAA
>JAUDJI010001394.1:0-10688 GCA_037389245.1 Oryzias sinensis | reverse complement strand
ACAGAACAGGTGATGTCATTTAACTGTCATTCTTCTCCAACAGGAACGGGTTGTAAACCTTTTCTATCACACTTATGTCAACTTGCATTTGAAGGTTTTACAAATGTTGAAATCCAGACTGTTTGTTAGAGTTTACGAGGCTGGACCCAGAAGCAGGACAGAACAGAGATGGTTGGTGAAAAAGAGTTTTTAATCAGTCCTAGTGGTGGTGGCTTAGGTGGCTGGATCCTGGACGGCAGATGAGACCAAAGGTGTGGAGGATGCTGGAGGCAATGTCTGAAGGAAACAGATTAACAGAGGATTAGGATTCTTGGCATAGGCATGAGCATAAGCATAGAAATGGTTTTGACAAGGTCTAGAGTTTAGCATAGGTCAGTACTCTACCGCTGAGAGCAGACGGACTGACATCGGCTGGAAGGTGAGGAGTCCATAAATAGGCTGAAGGTTGATGAGGAGACTGGAAACAGGTGAGGCGATTATTCCCCGGTAGGAGTGGGAGGAGCTCATAATCCTAAGGATCCTAAGGATCATAAGGATAAGCATTTAATTGAACTGGTCACAGAATACAAATACCTTGGTATTTTAATTGATGATTGTCTAACTTTCAAACCACATATTCAGAAACTGGCTCATAGGCTGAAACTAAAATTACGCTTTTATTTCAGAATCAAATCATGTTTATCATTCGAAGCCCGTAAGAAACTTGTCACTGCTACTTTTATGTCTGTCCTTGATTTTGGTGATGTGATTTATATGAATGCTTCTGCTGATGCTTTGCATGCTTTGGACACTGTTTTTCATGGTGCACTGCGTTTTATAACAAACATGAGGTCACTAACCCATCACTGTCTTCTGTATGCTCGGGTAGGTTGGCCCTCCTTATCCCAGCGCAGACTGAAACATTGGTACCTTTTAATTTATAAATGCATTCTTGGGTTGGTACCGTCTTATCTCCAGCAGCTCATAGAACTGAAGAGCAGCAGCAGCTATAGCCTGCGCTCTCAGGACACGGTCCTGCTCTCTGTGCCCAGAGTGCGCACAGAGATGGGAAAAAAGGCTTTTAGATTTGCTGCGGCACAGTTTTGGAATGAACTCCAGAAAGAGTTTAAATTGAAAGAATTGATCTCCCTGGGCTCTTTTAAAAAACTTTTAAATGAACGTGAGACAAAGCTTTCAACTTGTAAATGCTTTATTTAAAACTGTCTTTTATGATTGAGTGTGAGTGTATATAAGTGTTGTGTGTTATTGTTGTGCTGCTGCCTCTTGGCCAGGACGCTCTTGAAAAAGAGATTTTTAATCTCAATGAGTTTTTATCCTGGTTAAATAAAGGTGAATGAATCAGGACCCCCCTCTCAAGGGACGCCACCTGGCGGACGAAAACGGTCAGGGTGTAGGCGGCGAAACGCCCGCACCAGAGCAGGGTCCACAATAAATGAACGAGGCACCCAGCAGCGCTCCTCCGGGCCATAGCCCTCCCAGTCCACCAAGAACTGGAGGCCACGACCCCGCCGACGCACATCCAGAAGGCGACGGACAGTGTAGACCGGATGGCCGTCCACCAGCCGGGCGGGAGGAGGGGGTCCGGACGGAGGGCACAGCGGACTGGAGACCACAGGTTTGAGGCGGGAGACGTGGAAGACCGGATGAACCTTCATGGAGCGTGGGAGACGTAGCTTGACACTGGCAGGATTAATGACAGAGTCCACAATGAAGGGTCCGATGAAGCGAGGTGACAACTTCCGTGACTCTGTGTGAAGGGGAAGGTCCTTGGTGGACAGCCAAACCTCCTGTCCAGGAGCGTAAGGTGGAGCTGGAGAACGGCGCCTGTCAGCAGAGGTCTTAGCACGCTGTGTAGCACGTAGGAGCGACTGTCTAGTCGCCGACCAGACCCTGCGACAGCGTCTGATGTGATCTGCCACAGAGGGAACAGTTAAGTCAACCTTTTCAGAGGGAAACAAAGGGGGCTGATAGCCCAAATAGGCCTCAAAAGGGGACCTTCCTGTGGCGGGAGAGACCAGACTATTATGGGCGTATTCTATCCAGCTCAGATGGTTAGACCATGAACTGGGGTTCTGGGAACAAACACATCGAAGGGCAGACTCCAAATCCTGGTTCGTGCGTTCGGTCTGGCCATTGGTTTGGGGATGGAAACCAGAGGACAAGCTGGCCGTGGCACCCAGTCCCTGGCAAAAGTTCTTCCAGACCTGGGAAGAAAAACTGGGGGCCACGATCAGAAACAATGTCACAGGGAATGCCATGGAGCCGGAAAACATGGTCAGTGAGGCACCTGGCGGTCTCAGTAGCAGTGGGAAGTTTGGGCAGCGCCACGAAATGAGCAGCCTTGGAGAATCTGTCCACAATCGTCAAGATGACAGTGTTCCCTTGAGAGGCGGGGAGTCCGGTGACGAAATCCACTGCTATGTGTGACCATGGTCTCGAAGGGACAGGAAGTGGATTAAGAAGGCCAGCAGGAGCTTGATGGGAGGATTTGCTGGTGGCGCAAATGGTGCAAGCAGCCACATAGGCCTTAGTGTCTGAGATGATGGAAGGCCACCAGAAATGCCGCTGGACTTGGAGTAGAGTTCGACGGAACCCCGGATGGCAGGAGAACCGAGACGCATGGACCCAAGTCAACACTCGAGACCAGACCGATGCTGGGACATACTGGCGATTGGGTGGTCCACCTCCGGGGTCCGGATCAGTGGCCAGAGCTTGCTGGATGGCGGTCCCAGGAGAGACTGGCAAGCACACAGGACGGAGGGAGGATGGGACTAGAGGAGGTCTCTGGTTCTTCAGGGGAATGCAGGCGGGAGAGCGCATCAGGCTTCACGTTGCGTGACCCAGGGCGAAAGGAGACAGTAAAATTAAACCGGCTAAAAAACAAAGCCCAACGGGCCTGACGAGGGTTGAGTCTTCTGGCAGAAACTGTGTATTCGAGGTTTTTGTGATCTGTCCAGACTATAAAGGGAAGTTCGGCACCCTCTAGCCAATGGCGCCATTCTTCCAAAGCCAATTTAATGGCCAGCAATTCCCTATTACCAACGTCGTAATTGCGCTCGGAGGGTGACAGTTTGCGGGAAAAGAATGCACACGGGTGAAACTTCCCATCTGGAGTGCGTTGGGAGAGGACCGCCCCCACCCCGGTATCAGAGGCATCCACCTCCACCACAAACTGTCGAGATGGATCGGCTTGGGCCAACACGGGGGCGGTGGTGAACCGGGTCTTGAGAAGGTTGAAGGCATCCTCAGCTTCCTGGCTCCACAAAAAAGGAGTTTTGGGAGATGTAAGAGACGTTAGGGGGCGTGCAATGCTGCTGAAGTTGCGCATGAAGCGACGATAAAAATTTGAAAAACCAAGGAAACGCTGAAGGTCTTTACGGGAGGTTGGTCGGGGCCATTCCTTAATGGCAGCGACCTTCGTGGGATCCATGTTAACATGACCCTTTTCTATAACAAAACCTAGGAACGAGATCTTGGGGACATGGAATTCACATTTCTCCGCCTTGATGTACAGTTTGTTTTCGAGGAGTCTTTGGAGGACCAAATGCACATGCTGGACATGGGAATCGAGAGAGGGGGAATAGATAAGAATGTCGTCCAGGTAGACAAACACAAACCGATTAAGAAAGTCTCTGAGCACGTCATTTACGAGTGCCTGGAATACTGCTGGTGCATTGGTTAACCCAAAAGGCATCACCAGGTACTCGAAGTGGCCTAAAGGTGTGTTGAATGCTGTCTTCCATTCGTCTCCCTCTCTCACCCGCACAAGATGGTAAGCATTACGGAGATCTAATTTGGTAAAGACCGAAGCTCCCTGGAGATACTCAAAGGCTGAATTTAGTAATGGCAAGGGGTATTTGTTCTTTACCGTGATGTTATTGAGATGACGGTAGTCAATACAGGGCCGCAGAGACTTGTCCTTCTTCTCCACAAAGAAAAAGCCAGCCGCCAGGGGAGAAGAGGATGGTCGGATTATGCCCGCAGCGAGGGACTCCTTGATGTACCGTTCCATGGCCGTGAGTTCTGGTCTGGAGAGACTGTACAGTTTAGAAGAAGGTAAGGTGACACCTGGGAGCAGATCTATGGCAATGTCATATGGTCTGTGAGGAGGAAGGGTGGAAGCCTTTTGCTTACTGAACACCGCTGCAAGGTCATGATACACCGGAGGGACGCCAGACAGGTCTGGGGAAACACGTGGCAAATCAGTAGTCTGTAAATCAGGCAGGGCAGAGCGAAGACAGGTGGAGTGACAGTAAGGACTCCAACTTATAATGCAGTTTGTCTGCCAGTCAATGTGGGGATTATGCAAACTAAGCCATGGACGTCCCAAAATGATTTGGCAGGAAGTAGCCTGAAAAACATAAAACTGGAGAGACTCACAGTGGTTGCCAGAAAAACATAGGTTAACAGGAGTAGTCTGGTGCTGAATCAGAGTTAGAGTCTGTCCGTTAGCTGCACTGACCTTTAAGCAGGGGTCCAGGGGGAGGAGAGTTAGTCCAGCTTCAAGGGCTAGGTTCTTATTGCTGAAGTTGCCCTCAGCACCAGAGTCGATGAGGGCAGATATGGATCGGGACCAGGAACCAAAAGAGAGAGTGACCAGGAATTCAGTTCTAGCTGGGGTTTGAGAGTCAGAGACAGTGCCCTTCAGTGTCCCCATGATCACTGAAGGGCTCTCTCTTTTGGCTTGAGGGGGCAGACTGCCACTTGGTGATTTTTACTGCCACAGTAAAAACATTCTCCTCTTGTCCGACGCTCCTCTCTTTCCTTTGGTGTTAAACGCGTCCTACCAAGCTGCATCGGTTCCTCAGGGGTTAATGAGTGAGCAGGAATATCGGCAGAAGAAAAAACAGAAGGGGGCGTGACCGGACGTGTCGTGGGTCTCGGGAAGGCCAGCTGGGACTTGTAGTTTAGAGAGCCGCGGCGCTCGCGGAGGCGGTTATCAATCGGAATGGAAAGTGTAATCAAAGACTCAAGGGAGTCCGGTTTATCATAATGCAATAGTTCATCTTTGATCGAATCTGTTAATCCGTTATAGAACACTTCCTGTAGGGCTCGCATGTCCCAACCTGCTTCCGTGGCTAAGATGCGGAAGTCAACGGAGTACTCCGCCACAGAGCGTCTCTCCTGTCGGAGACTGAGCAGTTTCCTGGAGGAGTCGTGGTACTTTTCTGGAGTTTCAAACACTTGTTTGAAATGGCCCAAAAAGGATTGAAAAGATAATGGAGCGGAGCTGCGATTAGCCAGGAAGGCTTCTGCCAACTCCAGAGCCCGACCTCGCAATAAACCAACGACGAAGGCGATCTTGGCTTCATCCGAGGAATACATGGCAGACTGTTGCGAGAAGACTAGAGTGAATTGCAGGAGAAAACCACGACAGTGATCGGTGGTTCCGGAAAATGGATCCGGGTTAGGAATACGTGCTTCATGTACGAGCGAGGGACTCACAGGAGGCGGCTGAGGAGGAGGAGCAGCAGCTGAAGCCGAAGGTAAGTGCGTCGCGTCAGCGATGGTCTGAAGCAGAGATTGGAGCTGTGCTAGTTGCTGCGAGATGGTCTGTTGATTGTTTGACAGAGCGTCGATCATCTGTCATTGTCGGTCCAAGGTGGAGGCATGGGTAGACAGAGTCTGGTTAATGGGGTCTGAGCCTGCTGGGTCCATAATGGTCAGTCCGTTCTGTTAGAGTTTACAAGGCTGGACCCAGAAGCAGGACAGAACAGAGATGGTTGGTGAAAAAGAGTTTTTAATCAGTCCCAGTGGTGGTGGCTTAGGTGGCTGGATCCTGGACGGCAGATGAGACCAAAGGTGTGAAGGATGCTGGAGGCAATGTCTGAAGGAAACAGATTAACAGAGGATTAGGATTCTTGGCATAGGCATGAGCATAAGCATAGAAATGGTTTTGACAAGGTCTAGAGTTTAGCATAGGTCAGTACTCTACCGCTGAGAGCAGACGGACTGACATCGGCTGGAAGGTGAGGAGTCCATAAATAGGCTGAAGGTTGATGAGGAGACTGGAAACAGGTGAGGCGATTATTCCCCGGTAGGAGTGGGAGGAGCTCATAATCCTAACACTGTTGGCACAGATAGGAGACGCCAAACCTACGACGTTCCATGGCTGCCATTAATTGAACGAGCGCAAAGATAACCGAGCGAGTGTTTTCAGGAACGGAGCGAGCGAAGCTGACAACCGCGCAATGCTAACCGAGCGACCCACATTTTACGGCTGCATGGTTGCAATGCTTACTCAGCGGCGCTCCTGTTTGTGAGCAGTGTTAAGGGGGTGTGTTTGTCACTTGGGGGCGGTAGCCTTTGTCATTGATCTGATTGGCCGAAATTTTTGGGTCAAATCGCGGAAGGCAGCAGGGCAGGACTTTCATTTTTTAGAGACTTTGATTGGAAAAAAACGGTGGATGTGACAAGCATTAAAACGTTAACCTATAAATATGCATGTACACTTTAGTTAGCCCGAGACAGAACTACTACGCTACTCAAAGTACAGGAAGTGTGTATTAGCATGCGGCTAACAAATGCTAACAACGGAGCAGCGTCTCACCCATGTAGGATCAAATGAATCTTTGTTTTACTGCTTTTAATTATTGGTTTTAAATTTTCTTCTTTTCAATCTCTTTCAGTTAATGGCAGCCATGAAACGCCACACACACCAAACCTTTACCAGTTCTGGAGGAGAGTTGCCCTCTGGGCAGATGTTCATTCCAACTCACGCTGAAAAATACTCATTTTTCAACCCATTTGCTAAAATATAATAGTTTTATTTTGAAATAAGTTTGCCTCCTCATCAATAGAAGTAATTGTTATTGTTTTTGATCAAATCCAGCATTCAGTGCTTTCTGCATGCTTAAGTTTACTGCCTCACATCATTTTTTCTTTGTATTCTACTGTAAAGCTAATGAAAGGGAATAGATGTAAAACAGGAAGCTGGATTAGTCCTAAAACTCATTTGGTTAATAGAATTCTTCTTCTTTTTTTAATCCTAAAAGGAAAGCTAAAGTTCTCCTGTTGAAATTACTAAAGAACAGAAGAAATTCCTTTTTATGTGTCCAGAAAAACGATCTGAATCAAATCCGAGACAATCCGTCTCTGTCAGGAGGATCCACTTTGGCCCGAACCAAAGATTTATGACTCCCAGCTCGGCTTTACTGAGAATAATGGGACTTATTAAAGGCCATGTTTCCCTGAACTTTATCTCCATTAGAGGAAAGCTTTGTCTCTTTTCGTCAGAAGAAAAGTTACTGTCAGGTATGTTTTCAGACAACTCTGTAATTGGAAACCTGGACTTCCTGCTGATTCTGGAGGAAAAACAACAACTGTAACTAAAGACGATGGTAAAGGTGAGGCAAAAGCACGGATGATTATCAGAAATACTGAAAGACTGAACTGAAAACGGTGCAAAGTATATGTTTTAGGACAAAAAGTAAAGAAAAAGTCAAAGGTCTTTAGGGATATAATAAAAGAAAAATGTACATCGTGCTCCCAATTCAAATCAAGCTTGGATCTGAAGCTTGAAATACATTTCTGGACTCGAACCGTTATCCAGTTTTACATTTTTATTTGAAATAGTTTGTTTGAGCCACAATAAAAGCTAAACAAGAAAAATAAATTCAGTCATCGTTGATTGAAACATTTTTAAAAAGACAAGAAAATAAAGAAATGTGCCTCAATACATTCACATCCAGATGTAAATGATGCCATAATAATTACTCTAAATCATAAACAGACACTTTTCATTAATGATATGTTTATGCATATTCATCATACCAGCTTTAGTTTCCCTGTTAAAATAAACCAATGAAATGAAAGAAATGAAATTCATAATCAATGATCACTTCATCATTGTTTTTGATATTATTAATACTTTTGGATTTGTTAAGTTCTCTGCAGTGGAGTGGTAAAGCATAAATGTGTCTGAATAGAGATTAAGAACAAGATTTTTGCAAAGCCTGGTCAGAAACCTGACTGATCTAGAGAAGATCTGTGTGGAGAAGTGGGCCAAAATCCCTCCTGCAGTGTGTGCAAACCTGCTGAGAAACTATTCTATTCAAAATCCAATCGAGTGGATCATGAATTGATCCAGGTTCTGGTGAGTAAAATCGAATTGATTCTGGAAAGTATCGATGATACCCAGCCCTAATCTCTACCCTTTCATGCCTGTTGAGGCAAACATGCATCAAACCTGAAGACTCCATTGAGTTCCATTACCCTGATGGGGTGAATTGTGGGTAGAAGACAAGAAAACCCAGATTCCTGCTGATTCCCGCTGACAGCATGACGGACAGTCCTTTTAATGGTTCCCCAGAGGCTGATGCTCGGATACCATGTCAACAGCAGGAAACCCCCTAAAGGGGCCGTCAAATTTTTTCAGGTGGCTCATCGTGGATCAGGCAAATTACAGAAAAAGTTTCTGCAGAAGCCGTGACCACTGGGGTCGAGGTGACGACTGAGGGGAGCCACATCTTCATGGCCTAAATGAACATTTCCCGTAACAACACAAAGTTTTTCTCAGATTTGTCTTTTGTTTTTTTTTCCCCGTTGGTTCTTTTTAAAGACGCCATTGTTGATTCATCATACAATGTAGGTTTATTTGTCTTCCCCCTATAAAGTGCTGAGTCAACAGAATAAACCTTCATAAATATAATTTTGAAAAAGATTAAGATCAACTTTATTAATCCCTGTGGGGAAATTCAGTTGTAGTACCAGCACCATAAACTTAAATACAAAATATAAGATAAAAACTCTTATTGACATGTACACACATGGCTACCAGATGAGTTGTAGAGTCTGATGACTTCCTGTACTCCTTGACCCAGCGGGGGTGTATGGGTCTACCGCTAAAGCTGCTTCTCAGTTTGTAGAGAGGATGGGAGGGATCGTCCATAATGGTCCCCAGTTTAGCCAACAGTCTGTCCCCCACCACCTCCTCCAGATTGGCAAGCTGGACGCCAATAACAGACCCTGCCTTTTTAACGAGATTATCCTTTGCTTTGACGCCAGAACCCCGGCACGCTACAGCAAAGAAAATGGTGCTCGCCACGACATGTGGAGCATCCTGCTGCAAACATTGAAGGACCCGAATCTCCTCAAGAAGTAAAGTCTGCTCATAGCCGTCCTGTAAACAGCCTCAGTGTTTGTGGACCACTCCAGTTTACGCCCACCCACTTGTGGGATGAGACCAAATTCTACATCCATCCCACTGATACAGACTCCTTTGTCTTGGCCACGATCAGCTGCAGTTTATGACAGCTGCAAACAAGTCATTTGTTATTTTTGTCAACTTAGTGTTTTTTCTGCAGTTGGACTCAAGCTCTGGGTAATCAGTGTAAGCAGGAGAAACTGATTGTGTGCACTCAGGAGGCTTGTTAAAGGGCGAAACCTTTACTGCTACGGTGAGCCTCCTTACTGCCCCAGGCCTCAGAGTGACTCAATCTGTGATGGAGTTTGACCCACACTGGTCTTGTGTGGCACACTGAGCATTGTCTGTGAGGACACACACTATTCTGACTTGGTTACAAGTACAAAACTTGCACTTTTTTGTGCTCACATCAGCAGCTTCTGCACAGCTTCCACCGCTGACAAGCTGTCCACAGCTGATCATTTTTCCACTGCCAAAGCACATTTTCAGGCAGAACCAGGAAGAAAACAAAGCAGCAAAAACTACACAAAACGTCAGTTCACAATGAAAACACAACTGACTTCCCCATGTGTCCAACAGCAACTCAGAGTGAAGGAAACATGGTCACTCATGTAAACGCCAGTGAACTGTTTGAGACGTTTAAAAGAAATGTTGCTTGCAATTTGCCACAAACAGCTAGTGCTGTACTTAAAAGGGCCAAATTGATGCTGATCCATCAAATTCACGGATAGACTTTCCCATAAATCCATTTATTGGCGGAGGGGGGGTTTGCATAAATGTGAGATTTGAACTCCTCAAATTTTCTGTATGAATTACTTTTGTTGTTAAAATGTATTTTGGATTGAGAAACCTCAGAGATGTCACTCACCTCTTTGCCTCCCTTTCTAATGGACCTGGCTTCAGGGCTGGTTGGGAACCGGGTCTTACATTTGCCACAGCGCTAAGGTCGGCCTCTGGCTCTCAGCTATGATGCATAAACAGTAAACAGAAAACGCTGAAAGAGCGTGTTAACGAAAACCATTAAGAGAGCGACTCAACAACTACACTTCAAACGCTCAAAACTTCAGTTGGCAAAAATCACAAGAATAAATCGGCTATCGACCTGCTCCCTGTTCAGACTGTATTTCATTTTCCTGTTTTTTCTTTTTTACTAGTTTGCTAACTGTTTTATGCTGCATTCAAAATGAACATGATTTGCGAGTCAAAAACCCATCAGTCACATCTCCCTAGGCAAGAAAAGTTTTATAAGTATACCACATTTTATTTACAAAGACAATTCAAAGTGCTTTAAATTAATTATTAAAAGAAACAATCAAAAGAATATTTAGGGTGATCATAAAAATAAGATTTAAAGAAAGTCAGAAAGAACTGGATTAACATCAATTATAGTTAAACAGTGCGGATGTAAACTTTTGAATACCAGCAGGGACCTCCATCTGTTTCTCTGTAGCCCCAAAGACAATAAGCTTAGTTTTGTTTTGGTTTAAAGTGAAGTAAGTTGTGACAAATCAGTCAGTCATTAATGTCCTCAATGCATCTACCA
>JAUDJI010001393.1:0-10692 GCA_037389245.1 Oryzias sinensis | reverse complement strand
CAGCTCCTGAGACATTTTTACCTGGGAAGAATCAACTGTGTGCGTGCTTTCATCTCTGTTCCTGTAATGCTGACAGTTTATTTATCCAATCGTACTTTCCTCGTTACCCTGAGGTTCCATCCTTTTCAAGCTTATTCTGCTCATTCATATGAAGGAGATTGTACTAATTAACTGCAAATTTCAGCAATGTCCTTGCTCTCAGCAAACGTTTGTGTGATTGGCAGGATTTTTGCATAATTAAGGTCTGAAGCATGGCAAATATTGTTTTGCACCCCCTTTTTTTATGACGTCTCCTCTGCTCAGGTAAGTCTGATGATTTTGAATTTGTCTGTCGTGGAAAAAGTTATGTATTTAGGTGCTGAGACAATGCAAGGCAAAAACAAAGTTTCAATACAAATTATTTAACAAATGTTTTAAGATCCAAGTGTAAAACCTTTCCTTTTTATTAAACATATTAATTGTATAGAAAGAAAAACGAAAAAAAAATGCAAGAAAGAAAGTGGAGGTCAACGTTTGCTTTTTAGTCCACAGATTTGCTGAATACTCAATTGACTGATAAACCCCTCCAGCCTTAACCTAAAAATGACTAACTAAAAAAGACAAAAGCTCAGATTCATACAGCTATCTCAACATCTTTTTATCTGGTTTTCCTTTTTAACCATTGCAGCTCTATCTTTCGAAAATCCACTGATGAAAATCCTGACTTGGTGTTTGTAACATGTTCTTGTGGCAATTTTTCTGATGATGGAAAAATTAAGCCAAAATGTGCATTTATTATTTTTATTTTATAATTATTTTTTTTAATAGGAGCCTGTTTAGCTCGTGCTGGTTTGCGGCGCCTTCTGTCTGTGAAACCAGGGTTCAAATCCGGGCTGCTCCCTATTCCCTTCTCTGCTTCTGTGCCGGTCCCAAGCCAGGCTAAATTGAGAGGGTTGCGTCAGGAAGGGCATCCGGCGTAAAACATTGCCAAGTTTACCATGCGACTCACCCTCAACAGTGAAGTTGTTCCGCTGTGGCGACTCCTGATGGGAAAAGCCGAAAGAGAAAGAAGATTTTTTTTTTTTTATTTTTTTTTTTAAGTGAGACAACAGAAAAAACAACAACAAACAAACGAAAATACACTGATGCATGAATACACAATACTGACAGAAAAAACAGGAGGTAGAAAAAACAGGTAAAGTGTATGCGTGCGTCCGTGTGTTTGTGTGTGTGTGGGTGCGTCTAAGTGCTATACATTTTTAGGTATACGTTATTAGAGATTCATATAGATAGATAGGAAAGGCTATAATGTATATAACTACCGTAATTTCCTGACTATAGAGCTCCGCACACACTGAAAAGGTGTCTTTCATACAAACTGGCGGGACGCATTAACATTAAACTTTCATAATTAAGGCAGGGGCCGCAAAATATCACCTTGGGGGCCGCAAATACCCCGCGGGCTACAAGTTTGAGACCCCTGGTTCAGAGTAAAGAGGTGTATGGTTCATGGATAGTTTCCATTGCAGTCAGACAGCACAGATGACTGACAGTTAGAACCATTTGCTGTTCTTTTTGAATTTCCCGTAAATATCTGTTTGTGCTATTCATTCTCAAAGCGGGAATTTACATCAAACTTGCATTCCCCTTGGCTCATGCATACCTTTTCTGCTTGAGCGGCCCTAGCTGAAAAAAATGCAGAAATTAGCCGCATCCTTGAATAAGCCGCAGGGTTGAATGCGTGTGTCAAAAGTAGTGGCTAATAATCCAGAAATTACGGTATACATTCATTATATTCTTGATACTAGAAAAGTCAATAGCCGTAACCATCATAAAACCAACAATAGAAATAGTTATTTTGTCATTATTACCAACAAATATAATAATAATAATAATAATAATAATGAATTATATATATATATTGAGAGTTATTCGCTCAAACCTTCAGACGCCTGCAAATGAGATGAGTAGGGTATTGTAGAGAGAAAAAGGCGGGGAGAAAACGGTAGAGCAAGGTCCAGCAACCCCAACACCAGAGAGGCCAAAACAGTCACGTATTTGGTTCTCAGATAAAACTTTGTTTAGGAACTCAATGAGAGCTGAACAAACAGATAGTGGTTCAGTCATGTCAGTGGAAGAATGTAATGAATTGGCTAAAGAAATCAAGAAACACGTTTTTCCATATAGACAAGTTTATGGTGTTTTTTTTTTAATTTACGGCTCATGACGATGTTTGTTTTTTTTTAGCAAAAGAATAAATTTATTCTTAGACTAGTCAAGGTTTTAAAACATCTAAAAATTTGCTAAAAATGGCATAATCACAATTAAAAGACTACTAGGAACACTTAAAACAGATGATCAGAGTGTGTCTTTCACCAAATTCAAGGCAATGATTAACTAAGAAGTAAAAAACAAAGTAAATTTTAGCTTGTGCTTTGTTTTAAACACAATAAAGAGTAGAGAATAAGCTCAATACAGTCTGATTCTGCAGCAAGCGAAACAGGCTCAAGCCCTCAAAAACAGTCTAACATCAATTAAACACAGCATGATCACTGTTTCTGTGTTGGAGCTTTAGGGCAAAACAGCCAGGCCAGTGCAGCGCTACCCATGCAGCTGGTCAGCCTGTGTCTGCACTGATAATGGCCACAAATGCTCTTGCATAATTGGATTAAAGATGGAGTGTAGACGTGGGGTGAGGGTCTTGTCAGCTGCCCCTGAGTGCATGGAGCAGTTGGGGCTTAGGGAGTAAGAAGAGAGCAGGAGGGATGGAGCAGAGTGAACTGTGTAGAAAAGAAGCTTCCAAATTAAAAATGTGACATTGGTGGGGAGTTTGGGGGTGGGGTGGGGGGTGGAATTAACTAATTTCAGCTGTAAATACTACGACTGCTCCCATGTCAATCCATAACTCATCAAAAAGCTCCCAGATTTGACAGCTGGAAATCCAATTACACGTCTCTACATTTTCTGTCACTGACTTCTTATTTTGTAGAAAAGATATGTTTGCATTTGTTTCTTTTATGGTATTTACAACTTCTTCTGAAAACGATAACTTCTGTCATTTTTCAGTAAAATTCAGGTATTTTCTTCCTGATTTCAAACATGTAAAGATTCAATGAAGTTCATTGTGTCTATAAGTTCTATTAAGCACTTAAATTATTTTTTTATCAGACACTGGGTTTGTGTAAAACGTACCGACATGTTCGGTGGAATGCCTTCCGCCTTCGATGACCCTGACGAAGGCGGAAGGCATTCCGCCGAAACATGTCGGTACATGATACACAAAACAAACCCAGTGTCTGATAAAAAATAATTTAAGTGCTTAATCAAACATGTAAAACGTCATTTAGTGATGGACGATGCCACACTTTTAAGTTCTATCTTGTGGGGTCAAAATGACCCCACCATTACACTGACGTGTTGTCCCTACCATGACAAAGGTGGATAAAAGTGAAAAGATTTCATGTAATCCATGGACACCAGTGAAGATCACAAATCCTTGAAGAAAAAAGGTTCAGCACACTGTCTAGTGGGTCTAGATGACCCCACTCCCAATGTTAAAGAGCCTTAGATAAGGGTAAATGGTTACTTTTATATTTTTTAAGCTTATCATTTGTTGTCCTAAAAACAAATACCATCAAATGCAGAGGTGGTTGGAACGTAGCTTAACATTATCTAGAAATGACACTTCTATTTTCTCATTGATTAATTAATTAGTAATCAATACTTGCATAGAGTAGTCGATACCGACATTGATGATATACGGGTATCTATATTTTGATTCCTTGGTATCGATGCTCCCATTACTATTAAGGATGCAAAACAGCTGCTTCTGTCCCACTTTTATTTATAAACTCCTCAGTTTTAGGTCTGCAAGAAATGCCCACATTTCAATACTTGTCATGATTTGACACAAGTTTAGAGTGAGCCAAACACTGGAACCCGAAAGGAGACTCGGACAAAGAGGTAAGTTTAGATGGTTTAATGTAGAGGAAGGCTTCTTTCCAAGAGGAGCGGCTGCTGGCTGGAGGAGTATGGCTGCAGAAATCCAAGAGCGAAAACACAGGAGACCAGAGGACTGCGACCTGGTGAGTATCCGAGGAGGTTTTTCCTGAGACAGAGCGAGAAGCACAATAAG
This sequence comes from Oryzias sinensis, assembly GCA_037389245.1. Lineage (NCBI taxonomy): Eukaryota > Metazoa > Chordata > Actinopteri > Beloniformes > Adrianichthyidae > Oryzias > Oryzias sinensis. The sequence continues at coordinate 6,578 of JAUDJI010001393.1, read as the reverse complement.
TAAAGCAAGCCGCGGCAACATTCAGGAACATGAGTTGACCAGACTATATACCAAGGAACAACAAACTGGCATTGAATGAAGATCCAGGAGCTTCTTAAGAAGGCAGCGGCGATGATGAGGTAAGTGCGTGCAGCTGGTCGCATCCAGAACAGAGAAGGAGGGGGAGGGGGGAGAGTAGCTGACAGGCAACATGACAATACTATTGCAAACAATACTACAGCTTAAGCTCAATATTCCATACTGTATCAAGTTTACCAACATTTTAATGTACACACACCATTAATAATTAAGACCTATATTGTACTGAATTCCATCTTTTCAGCAGCCAATTGCCCAGAAGACATATACAATGCACATAATGACTGTGTATCTCTAACTGCATTTACAGTTTTATTCAAAAGCAGCATGGTCACAGTATTTACTTGTGCTTTGTTAATGGAATCTGTCAGAATGGGTTATTTATCCAGAGCTCTCTAGGTAGGAGTTTATTTCTTTTATCAGTGTTTTTTGCTTCTCTTGGAGACCGTATCTTTGATGGCATTTAGCTTACATTAGTCCCCAATTTCCGGATTCAGACCCATGGATGATACTACTGCAACCTCATGCATGCTAATGCAGAAATATGGGCAGAATGCACAAAGAAGATAACTTACCGTCATTGTTTGCTAAGCAAATAAGATACTGTCTCTAAGTGTGTAGCTGGATTCAGAGTAAATGTATCAATATTCTGACGGCAGGCGTCTTAGTGGAATCAGTATCTGTTGTGAAGTTTAAATTGTTTGACCAATTTTCAAAAGAATTTTGTAATATTTTGTCAAATGCTCATTTATTTGCCAGTAAAACATTTTTAACCTTTTTTTAAGATTACCGTAGTGTCACTGAAATGGTTTATTGTGTGCAGCTGCCTAATAAAAAGTGGTGTTGGAGACTCATTCTGTAATTTGGAGGCACATGTCATAACATTTCACTCAAATGTCAGTCTAATTAATAGGCTTTTAGTTAGAAGGGTCTGCCAACCAAAGCCTTTATATTAGCAATGTTTATTTTTAAGAAAAACAAAGCCAACATGCATAAATGTGTCATCGTTTGTCAAATTTGGAGACACAATTTCATTGGAAACTCTAAAAAATTAGAACCTGGACTGATTTCTTCACCAGCCAATGAAGTACGAATTTACCTTTAGGTTGTGAAAATACATTTTATTGTCTTTTTAGAAATTAGGAAATTGGACAGAGCACCAGGCCGAGCATCTTACCAACAACAAGAGTGAGGCCCTGTACAACAGCATAACTTGTACGTGACGATACATTTATCACATGCACAACAGTCGTACGTTCCAGGGATGGGCGCTTCGATTTTCTTTTTCTGGAAGCCAATTCTTTAGATTCGACTGGTGAGACAGAATTGTCTCTTAACTCTATAAAAAGCATTTTTTGTGGGCCTTTATTTTATCAAAACTTTGAAAAAAGTATTGGTTTGTATGCTTAAAACAATGCTTTAATCTGTACTGTAGTGCATGAACGAGAAGAATGGCCTAATTTTTTGCATTTATTCTTTTACAAACCATTCTTTTGTTTAATATTTCAATCAAATGTTGGCATGCAAGTTCTTTTGTTAAGATGACTTTTTGTTGCTTGAGCTTTCCACTTATTTTCTCTAATATGTTTTTGGATTTTTATGATGTTAATAAATGAAATGAATGAGGATATCTCTCTGTCTAAACGGCTGTCAGCCTCCCGGGGGCCGGTGTACCCAGCGCGCTCTTTCCAGCTCCATGGGCCTTGCAACAGACCAGCGACCTGTCTAGGATATACCCCGCCTACGCCCAACAGTAGCCGGGACGGCCTTTGGGAGCCCCGCAACCCAGAAAGGGATGCAGCAGGTTAAACATTGGATGGAGTCACTCAACGTGTCACACCCAAAGCCAAGTCCGTGATTGGTTGATGCAATACGGCAACCTCACCAATGTTCAGATATTTGAACTCTCAAACTGCACTGCTGCTGGACTGACACTCAAATCACATCGCAGGAGCTCAGATTACGTCTGAACATTTAGACAAGGAGGCAGAGAGCACGCAGCAAAAAAAAAGAAATGGAGAATGAGCTCCAATGACTTTAACCCTTTGTGCTATCCTATGACCCCACCCTTACATTGATGTGTTATTTCTGCCATGATAAAGGTCAAAAGGACTTCATGTAATCCATGGACACCAGTGAAGATCACAAATCCTTGAAGAAAAAAGGTTCAGAGCACTGTCTAGTCGGTCTAGATGACTCAACTCCCAACGTTAAAGTACATAGGAGAGCACAAGGGTTAAACAGGTTTTTAAGAGAAAACTCAATAAACCAATCTTTTTATAATTGTGGAACAATTTAAAATTCAAATAGATGTGGGGTGGCAAACCACAATGGTGGTGCAGAATAATCCAATGCTGATGTTTCTCCATAATGAGGGTAATTTTTCCAACAAATCTGTGTCAGTGGGCAGCTCTGTGATCAAAAGCAGCTTGTAAACAGCAGAAAAACAGACAGAGAGGCTGGACTCTTTCAGCCAGAGCACACAAAAACCCCAAGAGCACAAATAATAGCTTGTCACCACAATAGTGCACAGAGGGGCATCTCTGAAAGAAGCGACTCCTGAACCTTGATAGGCTGCAGCAGCTGAGGCGCGTGCTGGGCTTCAATCCCGAGATGGCACACACAGAACGCAGAAAATGATCATAGAAATGTGTAAATGAAAAGTGAAAATGTTATGTTATATGGCAAATCTTGTGAAATGGAAGTGACCAGTATGAAGCCCTGAAGACATGTATTCTAGAGTCAAATACTCATGTTGGCAATTTTGTCACTAAAATGAGCTTTTGTTTCTTTTAGTGCTAGCATTGCAGCTGAGCATCATCTGAGGCTTTGGGTCCATTGTGCTCATCCTGGGCTATCAGGACGATGATGCAGGAAGCATATCCAAGTGACTTGACCAAACCGACAGAGCCTTCAACATTCAAATGAAAAGTACATTTATTGGAGCTAATCTCTCGTGAAAGGAGATTGTTACAAATGTCGGGCAAAGAGAATCACAAACACACAATGATGTGTTGTGTCGTTGGCGCTCCAAATGTCCTAGCCCTCCAAAATAAATCATCCTTACCCTATTGAGTGCTTTAGTGAACCGTTGGTGACAAATTTGGACTATGTGATGACCACTTTTAGGTAATTATTTAGTTACGTTTTTTGTTTGAAATAGAATTCAGGCTAGTTTTAAGTTATAAAAAAGTAAAGCTTTTCTTAAAAAACAGTGCTTTTCCTCATATTTCTACGGAGCCCCTAAAGGGCAATTGAAGGAAAAAAATTGACGCAAAAAAACAAAAACTAACTGGTGTCTACACATAGATTACACCTTTGTTTGCTCAATGTCACAATTATATGATCTCTGAACGTCATCTTAAATGAGTTTTAAAGTCATGTAGTTTGTTTCGGCCCAGGGGTTACACCACTTTAGAACAGGTTCAGGAAGAATGAAGATCATAGAGTAAACTTTATTAATATCGGTGGATGTATGCAAAGTGCATTCAAAATGGGCTGCAAATGGATCCCTATGGGTTTCCAAAGGCTCCTAATTATATTTGGCAATTGGATTCTTATGACAAACTAAAGCCATTTGGTATTTATATTAATGGCTATCAGTAACTGGTGAAAAATAATCCAAACAATTGAAGTATTGTTTGGTGCAGCATCATTGATAATATGGAGCCACTAAAGGGCCATTGCAGAAAAAAAAAATGAAGTAAAAAAAAAATTATAATGCACCACACCAGAAAAAACAGAAAAAAATCAAGTTAGCCAGGACTTAGTAAAAACTTTTTTTTATTTTATTTTTTCTTTTTGTCAAAAGATTTGAATATCACAAAAGTATTAAAAAACTGCAAAAACTCCTTTTGGAATTTTTTTGGATTTAAAGTTTGTACATTAAGATTTTAGGTTAATCCAAAAAGTCCTGCCCTTTTTATATGACCAAAACCTCCTATCAGGACTGACTGGAATATTTGGAAAAAACAATTCATGGGAGGGAGGTTTTGTATTTTGGCCATAATGCACAACACAATTGGCCTACTATTTACAGAAGAAAATGTACAAAAATATAGGGTCAAATCATGATCTGCTTAAAGTAAATGAAAAACAAGATTGTAAATTAGAAAAAAAATTGAAATCTATAAAACGTTTTTAAACTCTAAAATACATTTTTTAAACTTGAAGGATATAATGAAAATTTGAAAAAAAGTTTTTAAAAAGTAACATTAAAAAAATATTAAAAATTTGACAGAAATGTGTCTTTTTTTTAACTGTGTAAATTTGAAACTTGACTTAAAAAAATGAGGGATGACAAAACAGACCCGCTTTTGGAGAAGAAATGACCTTTATCACCAGTTGTCAATCATGTCCCAGTAGCCAATTGGCTAAAAGTCTCACCCACACGTAAAATTTGCTCAACTCCGAAAATGAAAAGTCTGAATTCAAACTGTAAATAAAGGCCGAAAAGTGAAGAGGGAGGAAACCGAGAAAAAAGAAGTTAAAAATTCAAAACAGTGGTTGTTACAAAAAAAATCATTAGGTAACAGTTTTATGGTAAAAGTGTTTTTTAACTCAAGTTTAACATTTTCAAAACTTTAATTACCATTTCAAGTCTAAAAAACACCCCACATTTCATTTATTTATTTCAAGTTTCAAATATTTTTTATTTTAAATTCACAGTTTTATTTATCTAATTTGCAGTATTTCTTTTCTTCAAGAACATAATCTATACTTTTGAGTTTTAAAACTGATTTCAAAGAGTATTTTCTCCCTTTGTTTTCAAATGTACAATCAGATTTTTTCTTTTATTTACAGTACAAACCAAAAGTTTGGACACACTTTGCCATTCATTTGTATGAGAAAGGTATCTCCAAACTTTTGGTCTGTACTGTATTTATTTCAAGCTGATCCTGGTTTAACCCTATAAAACCATATTTTAAAGATACAGACGCTATCATTGTCTGCTTGTAATCCCAGTGATAGTGGACTTCAGAAAGAGCAAAGGAAAAAATGGTTTCAGATGGTCTGGCCTATGACATGTGGGTCACCAGCTGTTGACAGCTTTATCCTTATGTTAGCAGTTCTGTAAGAATGATGGAATAATTGTATGCTCACTAAATCCTTCATTAAACAACATTATTATTACAATATTCAATGGTTTGAAGGGTCCTCTGACTGTTATATCTACAGATCTGTAATGTAATCAACAACCAAGTGCTCTAGTTATGAAGTCTGACACAGACACTCCAACAAAACTTAAGCTTTTGACACACAGTGCCTTCTCCTTTCAGTACTTTGCATCAGCTTTTTTTATGGTCTTCACTCATTTGCTCCACTGTGAATCTGAGGTTCACAGAAATTGCAGTTCAGACAATAGGTAAAATAAATGCATTCCATTTCTGTTGTGAGAAGAAAGGAGCAACAGCTTCAGTAAAAATACTGAACAGCCACTGTGCGAGCCCTCCAGCATGCGATCAACGTGAGATCTAAGCGGTGCTCTTTTCATCACAAGACTAGATCCTAATCTGTCGCAGGGAGAAGAGCAACGCTAGAGTTGCTACACTCGACTGCACAACATGCAGATGAGCTACATATGGCTGAGACAGAGAAAATGTATGAGGCAGATGGATGCAAACAAATGAATATTTTATCATTAAGATGGCCCCTTTTCAATGACCTCCACAGCAGCACACTTTTTTCATTTTTCTATTAATGTAAAGTGTATGTGATATGCCCGTTTCCGTTCGTGCTATATTTTTTTACACATGCATTCTAATGACCTACAATGCTTGTAGACTTCTTGCCAGATTCAATTTATATTCAATATTTAAGTCCAACCCTGCTGGAAGAGCTCTCTTTGACTTCTAAACCCTGGAATGGTGTCAAACATTTACACTTAGGCAAAACTGTAGATTGCAGTCAACCTAACTCAGCTTTTAGTCTTGAACAGTACAGTATCTAAAACAGCCTATAATGTAACATTCCTTTGAACCCTTTCCAAGTTGTTCCAGTCTCTACTATAATGCAGGAATTGTTTACCTTCTAAAAGACAGATAAACACTGAGGAACAATTAACAAGTTGCTGCTGACAGCCCATTTGCAGTGAGTCATAGTTAGATGGACCTTTTAATGTCCAACCTTGCTCTTTCAATTTGCAGATAAGATTCTAACGGAAAATTTACGATATGAGACAAAGATTTCACTGTGAAAAGTCACTAAATAAACCGGTTTAAATGGTCTGATATGAGCTTTTTGCCTTTAAAAGATTAAGCTGAAGCAACCAGAATATAACATTTACAGGATAAAAAAAAAAAACTGTAATGTCCAAACATGGAAGAACATTTTTAGTACCTTATTTTCCAAACCAAAACACTCACCGGATTATAAGACGCACTATCAGCAAAGGGTCTATTTTTGAAATTATACCATGTATATGGCGCAGCGAACTATAGGCTAAGATGCATTAAGCGATGCGTCTTATATATATATATATATATATATATATATATATA